>PITA01002168.1:100000-169448 GCA_004023965.1 Spilogale gracilis | reverse complement strand
TGTGGAAAGAGCCAAGATGCCCATCAACAGATGAATGGATAAAGAAGATGTGGTACATATATACAATGGAATACTATGCCTCCATCAGAAAGGATGAATATCCAACTTTTGTAGCAACATGGACTGGATTGGAAGAGATTATGCTGAGTGAAATAAGCCAAGTAGAGAAAGTCAAGTATCACATGGTTTCACTTACTTGCAGTGCATAAGGAGTAATGTAGAGGACAGTAGGAGAAGGAAAGTAAATGGGAAGTAGGGTAATCCAGGGAGAGAAACGAAACAACAGAGACTTTGGACACGGAAACAAACTGAGGGACTTGGAGGGAGGGGGTTGGGGGATGGGAGAGCCTGGTGGTGGGTACTGAGGGCACCTATTGCATGGAGCACTGGGTGTGGGGAATGGGGAATGAATCTTGGAACACTGGAAAAAAATTTAAGTAACAATAAAAAAAAAAAAGAAGATGTGGTGTATACACACAATGGAATATTATGCAGTCATCAAAAAACTTGCCATTTGCAATGACATGGATGGAACTAGGGTGTTATGCTAAGTGAAATAAGTAAGTCAGAGAAAGACAATTATCATATGATCTCACTGATATGTGCATTTAAGAAACAAAACAGAGGATCATAGAGGAACAGAGGAAAAAAATAGTACAAGATGAAACCACAGAAGGAGACAAACCATAAGAGACTCTTAATCATAGAAAAAAAACCTGAGCATTGCTGGAGGGAAGAGAGTGGAGGGTTGGGTTAACTGGGTGATAGACATTAAGGAGGGCATGTGATGTAATGAGCACTGGGGATTATATAAGACTGATGAATCGCAGGCCTGTACCTCTAAAACCAATAATACATTATATATTAACTAAATGAATTTAAAAAGTTAAAAAAAATCCTCAGTGAGATGATATAGCAAATTGAATCCAACAATGTAGAAGAATAATTATGCACCAGGACCAAGTAGAATTTATTCCAGGTGTGCAAGACTGATTCAACATTACAAGATCAATTAATATAATCCTAACACATCAATGGACTAAAGAAGAAAAATTACATTATCAGATGAACAGATACAGAGAAAGCATGTGACAAAGTTCAACATTCTTTCATGATGAAATACTTTCAGAAAACTAGGAATAAAGGGGAATATCCTCAACTGGATAAATAACACAAAAAACCTAAAGCTAATATAATTAGTGGTAAGAAATTGAAGGTTTTGTGTGACGATCAGGAATAAGACTAGGATGTCCCTCCTCATCACTCATTTCCACCATGGTCCTGGAAATCCTAGCTAATGAAATAAAACAAGAAAAGGAAATAAAAGATATATAGATTGGGAAAGAAGCAATAAAACTGTTTTTGTTCACAAAGGTATTATTATTTATATAGAAATTACAATATAGGGGCACCTGGGTGGCTCAGTTGGTTAAGTTTCAGACTCCTGATTTTGGCCTTGGTCATGATTTCAGCGTCCTGGGATCAAGTCCTGCATCAGGGTCATTGCTCAGTGGGGAGCCTGCTTCTCCCTCTGCCTGCTGCTCCCCCTGCCTGTGCTTGCTCTCTCTCTCTCAATCTGACAGAGAGAGATCACAAGTAGGCAGAGAGACAAATAAAGAATGTCACTGGTGGAAGTCATTGCAGAGAAGCATTCAGGTCACCTTCTGATCTTCAAGGAGCTGGACTCCTGGGAAATATTATTCCTGCTTTAGTGGTGAAGCTCTCAGGCCCCTCAGGGTGAGGGAGTGATTTTAGTCTGGAAAGCCTTACATAGCTATTACCAGAAGGACCAGTTCTCTCTACAGTCAGCTTTGGGAAGAGTGAAAATGAACCCATTTCCAAGATTAATGATTAGAGAGCCTTTTCCTGGGTAGGAAGCTGTCAGCTCTGTCATTTCTCTTATTTCCTAAGAGCACTTGTGCAATGATTCTCAATTGGGTGTAATGGAGTATGTCCAAATTTGATGGTGGTGGTGGGAAAGGGTGTCACGAAAGCTTCTCAGTTGACTCCCTATCCCCCTTCCCACTCAGCCCCAACCGTGCCCACACTGATTGAGAACCACCACTCTAATAGTTCGACGTTTGGTACAAGGGTACATCTGTCCTCCTAACCATGTATATTCTAGCAGGGAAATCAGATTGTTTTTAGTGTACCCTAATTATACAAACATTTCAGGTAAAATACTTTACCCTTACCCCAAATTATCTGAGCCATGATCTCAGTGTAATCATTTTGTTATAACATTTCCAACCTTTAGGTATTCAACCTTAGAATATTCCACAGCTCCGCCTTGTTCCGTAGAGAAGTCTGTGTCCATAAAAATGCACACGTTTCTTTGTCCTTGCGAGTGTGAATAATTACATGGGATTTTGATAGCATGTTTTACCATATATTGTGCATGCAGGTACATGCATGTATAACACACTAATTGAATTGTTCTAAAACCACAAATATTTTACAGGGCTACAAAAACACACACTAAATGTCTAAATCTACAAACTGCTGACAAACAGCACCTTTTCCTAACAAAAGAGAGCAGTTTAATAACAGTGTTAGAAAGCTGGCAATATGTTTGTTAAAATCTTTAATTAGGGACAGGCTTCCCAGAGGCCTCTGAAGGCAAAAGGTGTAAATGGAGAAAGTGTCCCAGCCTGCATGCTCTGTGGTGGCTCTGTTCCGAGCACAGATGGGCTGGTGAGGAAACTGTGAATGGACAAATGATAACAGACTCTTCTGTCATTCCAACATCAGCTCATTAGCAATCTGTCAGAGATTTAATATGGATACTGGTGAAAATGCAGAAATCACATGATCATTACATGATCGTGCACGTGTCTAACTGAAAGGCCATTGTAAATTGATTGGCATAATGGCTGTTAATAAAATGATAATGTCATGGGAAGCACGTTGGATGTTTTTGCTCTTGTTGGAAAATGATGGTTTTGTGTGCTCTTTGGCCATCACGGGAAGCCGAGATAACAATGGTTTAATGATGGAAATCATTAATAAATAAACAGCTAGGCCAGCATGGTAGGATATGTGAGGGACATGATGCCATACAGGTTTCCAAAGAACGAACAATGACATTTCTCAGTTCTGAAAAAGACTCTGTCAACAACTTTAAATTCCCTTGGATCACAAACCTGGTTTCCAAACTTGGTAGTTAGTGGTTCAAATAGTTGTTGTTGAAAATATATTTTTAAAGGGAAATGAAAATATATTTATTTAGGTTGTGTATACACACCAGGCTAAATTTGATGGATAATCAATGTTTGGTCTTTGAAGGAAGAAGGAGAGTGAACATTTTGGAGACACCTATTATATATGTCAGGTACTTTACATTTGTGATCTTAATTGAATTTTCACAACAATCTAATCAGATATTTCCCCCATTTTACAGGCATAGAAGTAACTAAAAAAAAAATATTATGTTTGAGCCCCAGAGAGATTATGTGACTTCATAAAGATAGTATAGCTAGTAAGTGGAGATTATGGTTCCAAAAGCTCGTCTTTTTTTACTGCATTTTACTGCTTCTCACATTGTCTGTCATGCACCCCGGGGAGTAGGATTTTAGGATCATTATTACTTCCTGTGGACAGGCTCAAGGGCCCCAGACATTCGGCTGGGCTCAATTTAGATAAAGCTATTCAATGTTAATGGCACAAATGGACACTGACTTATTTAAAGTATATACTTTTAAATTTCTTTTGGGGGATATTTGTGCCTCAATATTGGGACGTGTTTGTATATAACATAAAGAGTTAGACTAATGATTTATAAAATCTAGCCAAAAAAAAAAACCTCTGTAAAACAGCATATAGTATATGATACTAGTTATATAAAGCTCAAAAAGAGGTCAAACCAATTAAAACTGTTAGAAATCAGGATAGTGACTATCTTTGAGGAAAATACTGGCTGTGAGCTGGCACCAGGAGATGTCTGGGGTTGGGTTATTTTCTACTTCTAGATTTGGTTGTTAATTTATACCAGCATGTTGAGTTAGTAAGCTTGTGATTTGAATACTTTCTTTTATAGTATTCAATACACATATAAAGTATGATGTGTATCATACTTCAATAACATTTACTCCCCAAATGGAAAACAAAATTTTCCCTTATAGTGATTGAAATTGGATGCCTACCTGTTTGATTTCCATATTTTGTGACCTTGGGCAAAATTGTTCTTTACATGAAGCTTATAGCTGGATATCTTCTCTTTCTGAATGGACTTGGGAGATTGTATGTAGGGAATGCATGCCTGCCTTTGTTCCCAGGAATGAGTGTATGTATACTTTCTTAAGTGCACTCTTATCTCAGAAATGGAGAAATACCTATATTCTTTCTTACTCTCATCTCTCAAAGTTTTGGAAAACTTGGAAGCAGACTGCCAGTCAAATGTGGATTTTATACAAGTGGAACTTGGGGATAGAGCTGTCTCATTTGTTGATTCTTTGTTGGCAGCAATCTCCTATACAAATAGCAGTCGTAGGCACTCTCCCCTCTCAGGAACCAAGATGTTAAATCCAGTCTTGCCATGTGTCTTTGCCCTATCCCTCCTCAACTTTTCTCATTGCCAGGCTCCATGGAAGAGCCAGGGGGTTGTCTGAAAAGGGTTTATGCATCCCGCAGACACCTGACAGGCTGCTTCTAAGGGCCGTTAGACAGACTTACCCTGTTCACCCTTGCCTCAAATATCCTGCGTGCCTTGGGACATATACCTGTCTTCATGACCCAACCTTTCTATCAACAAGATAACTACAAATAAAGTAGTTTATTGAAATGCTGCACAACATAACCTTTGCCAAAATGAAGAGTTCACTTTTAGAACTTTATCCTAAGAAAATCATCAGACGAAAAATATGTATTTGCAAAGATGTTTATTTCCTTAGTTTGAGAATTATAAACATCAGTATCACTTGCAGTGCTTGATAAAATGCATATTCCTGGGTCTTATGCCTTTCTTATTGACATAGAATCTCTAGATGTGGGACACGGCTATCCATGTATTTAAAATCCCTCAGGTGATTCTTAGTCACATTGAAGTTTGATACACAGGGATGTAGTTTCAATGTGACTTAAAATGTAAGTGAATGTAACTTAAAAACTTAAAGGAAGAAAAGGAAAGTTTTTAATAACATTTGTTGCCAAATATGGGTGTAGTTTATGTGAGAGTATCAGCAGTTTATGTCTGGATGATACCCTTGTTTTTCATTGCTTTCCTCTATATTTTCTGATTTTTTCTTTGCAATATATCACTTTTATATTCTAATAAAGTTATTTTTTTCTAGTTTTTATTTTTTTAAAATTTTTATTTATTTATTTATTTATTAAGATTATATTTATTCAACAGAAAGAAACACAGCCAGAGAGGGAACACAAGAAGGGGGAGTGAGAGAGGGAGAAGCAGGCTTCCTGCTGAGCAGGGAGCCCGATGTGGGACTCATCCTGGGTTTCCAGGATCATGACCTGAGCCGAAGGCAGTCGCTTAACCAACTGAGCCACCCAGGCGCCCCTGTAAAGCTATTTTTTTAAAAAAGAAAGTATATGATATTTGATTTCCTGGACAGGTACCCCAAGTGGACTATCCCAGGGAACTTCATAGCTGGTTAATTCAGAAGATGGCACTGGCTGTCTGATCCCTCGGTTGGTCCATAGATCAGTCAATATTGCCACTGGAGTAGAACCTTCTGAACATAGTGGTGGCTTTGTAGCTAATGCTTTATTATATCACAAGGATTTTTATTCATTAGAGCTGGTGCTTTTTGTGGAGGATAAGAATGGTGAGGAGGGTAGAGAAATGCATTCTCTGATTTTGAGAAGTGAATCTGGTGCTTAAAGAAAGACTGGCTGGCTCTTGAATACAGAAGATTCTCAGTAACAGAAAAGAGTACTAAAGAAAGCATTTGCATCCTGCTTTTTATGCCCTCACTCAGCCTCCTGCCCCTAAAAGTGTCCTTTTCTTCCTTTCCTCCTCTGCCTCCTCCTCCTCTTGCTTCATCTTCATCATCTTCTTCTTCAGCTTGTTCTTATACTGAAAGAGAGGCAAAAATGAGATCCACCAAAAGTCTGGTAGTTTGCCACTCAGACTACAATCTTGAGAATGCATTTTTCTTAATCTAATACTGTTTTAAATGTTGTCAGGATGTACCATAATTGGTTGTGGTAAATGACACTGGAACCACATTGCCACTCACTCTGGAAATGATATGAGCTCAGCATGCTGCTGATCAAATGCACTTCTGCATTAAAACTATTACAAGCAGACTGCCTCAATGGGATTCTTGCCTCCTAATAGTTTTCCACGGTTGACGCTGAAAGGGTTCTGTCAATCAACTCTGAAAATCAGCTTAGCACCCTGACTTGGGTTAATAAAATGTAGCTGCCAGGCTCTCAGCTCAGTGGCCACTGTTTCTTCATTCTGACATTATAAAACCACGGTAAAAACACCTCATTATAATCGATACTCACTGATAATACACTATTTTTTTTAATGCAAAGAGTATCTCCAAAAAAAGTATTTGCCTCACACACAGTCTGCTGAAAGAGAGACCCATATCAAAGACAGAGGGCTAAGAGGAAATAGGACAGGCAAATGTATTTTCACAAATACCCTGGAGACAGACTTGGGGCAGATTCTGACTTTCTTGCATGGCTTGGAGCCAAGATAAGGCACCAAGAATCAATATAGAAATAGGGATATGGTCGAGAATAGATGGTTGTGAAGGGGACTCTGATAGCATTGTCACCAATAATGGAAAGACAAGAATTCCAAATGAAAAAATTATTTTTGTAAGGAACACAAGATGTCACAATGCAGAAAGGCTGTGACAACTGATACGCCAGTTAAAAGGGAGGAAGAAGCTTCTTGAATCACTAAGGCACTGCCTGGCTGTGTAATCCCCACATCACCAAGTCAGTCTCAGTTCTTCCCAGACTAAGACTTAAGATTCTGGTATCTTCAAACAGAAATATTATTCTTCTGGTTTTCTGGACAGAGGCACCCACACTAAAACTATCCATGTTAGAAGGACATCAGGGAGGTCATAGTGCTGGAGAAAACCTTGCTGGATTTCAAACGAATTCTACTTCCTAAGAAAGTTTCTTTTGGCTGCCCCTGAGGAGGAAGATGAAATAAACAGACCAAGCCTGGGGTGAGGGGAAGCTATTTCCAGCCTGGAATTCTCAGTGTGGTGGAATGCCAGGAAGGTGTACAACAAAGTAGGAAACTGAGGAAGAAACATTACTAATTATACTTCAGTATTGTTTATGTGAGGGTCTCTATTCAGAAGCAACTGGGGTGATTTCACAGGAAGGGAGAAGAAAACAGTTTTTTCATGGGTGGTGGAGCTATTGTTAGTAAAGTTTTAATGAGGCACTCTGGGCATGGTCTATCTTAGCACAACCAAAATGGCTCTGGAGGCTGTGGGGTCACATGACATTAATATGAGGGAATACTTGACTCCATTCTGTTTGCTTCAATTTCCTCTCCAAACATTAATTGCCTGAGTTTCCCTGTTCAAGGGAAAAGAATAAGCATATGCATATGCAAATTTTTCACTTGATCGTTGTATTACATTGGCCTGTGTTTCTTCCAGATGCGTTTTTGTTCAGGTTGTATATTCTAGCACATGTGTCCCCCAGGTACAGGTGAGGAGCAGAGGCTCCTGTACTCCCGGTAGGCCGAATTATGACTGGTATATATTGAGGACTTGCGCTGTGCCTAGTACTAAGCTCTTTATTAACCTTATCTTCACCTGATCCCCATATAACCCTATGAATTTCGTTATATTCATTTTATTCCCAATTTATAGGAGATTAACTAAGAGAAAGATTGAGTACCTTGCTCAAAATTACCTAGTTAGTAAGTAGGTTCTAACCTGCCCATCTGTCTACAAAGCCCTGTTTCTCCACTATGGTGCTCTCTACCTTTAGGGATGATGAAGCTCCATGCTGGAGCTCCTCCTGATGTGAATTTTTAGTGCCCTATGTTTGGTAGGAAAGAGTGTTCTGTTTGTATCTCTGGAACAAGTGTTGGGTTACTCTTGGAGCCAGACCTGCTTTGAGAAATTGTTGCCACTAGAGAGGAAACAGCCTGCTAAGCAAAGAGCTCTAGCTTTAAGGTCAGAGTGATCTGGCTTTCGATCTTGGCTCTTATACTTGCTAGCTGTGTGACCTAGGCCAGGTGACTTAACCTGCGTGAACTTCAGCTACAGCCAAAACATCATTAGTGGTATAAAATCTCCAGATTATATTCAGGTTCTGTGCTTCTGGAAGGCAACATCTCTAGGGGGTGGGAAGTGAGAATACAAAGAGGATAAAAACCTAAAGAAGAAAGAGAGGAGTGAAACAGAGACTTGACCATTGCTTCTTCTCATTTGGGTTTTTTATGACTTTTAAAAATAGTCCTTTCACATTAATAGAAACTGAGCCTCAGGGTCGGAGTGACTTCCTCAGTTGAAAACTAACATTGGTGGCTACTGGACAGAGATGATCATCTATAAGTCTTACAGCAGCCCAGCATGGTAAGAGAAGTAGCCCAACAATACAGTTGAAGAAACTAGGAAAAGTTGAGTATCTTGTCCAATATCACACAGCTGTTGAGTGGGATTTAAAACCAAATACTGTCCTCTTCCCACGACACTCTTCTGGACCCACACAACACTGAGTTCTAGGTATATTGCAGATAACTTGGGCCCACTTCTCCTCTGTCTTCCCGAGCTTCCTGGGTGCTGGGCCCCTGAGCTCTCTACCTGCTATAGTGAATAGAGCAGTGGGGCCAGAAGCAGGGCTCCCTGCAAGGTAATGCAGAAAATTCGATACTGGAAAAATGTAACTGAAGATAAATGGGTTTCCCAAATTTCACTGTAGTTAAAAAAAAAAAAAAAGACTAAGATCTTATCTTGAAAATGAAACTGAAACTAAAATGAAACAAAATTAAAATGACCTGCTTCCCTTGCTTTCCTTTTCCTGGGCTCTGCCCACTATGGGAACACTTTACTTCAATGGGCTCAAGTGGGGAAAGCACCATGCTTTTGCTGACACAGCGAATACTGAATAAATGCTAGAATCTCATTATTCATCGAGGCCTACAGGTCCCTGATTGGTGATGGCCCCACTCCTTGGACACCAGGTCTTAACCACTGACCAGTGGTCAGTGTACATCTCTACTTCCCTGTCTCCACTTCCTCCAGTTCATCGCTTTTTGGTTCAGCCTTTCCCCTCATATTGTTCATGTCACAGCTGAGAGTTCTGGTGAATCTAATAAGAAATCTTCCTTGAAAATCTTGAAACAAAATCCTAAAGATCCTAGAACAATTTCACACTAAAAATCCCTTTCATTCACGGGTGCTGGAGTGGCTCACTCAGTAAAGCATCTGCCTTCAGCTCAGGTTATGATCTCAGGTTCCTGGGATGGAGGCCCATGTCGGGCTCTCTGCTCAGTGGGAAGCCTGCTTCTCCCTTTGCCCCGCTGCTCGTGTGCACATGCACACTCTCTCTGTCTCAAATAAACAAAAATCTTTTTCAAAAATTCTTTTCATTCAACAAATATATATTGCCTCTTTGGGCTCTGGGCCTCCGAGGGTCTAACCTAGGCTAGACGCTGATAATGTGATAATGTGGTGAAAAGCCAGGTCCAGCCCTGCCCCTTTCGTTACTTTTCAGTTTCCACCTGCCTCATTCCTGAGAGCCACCATCGCTACCCAAGGTGTACTCTCTCCAGTCTTACTCTCTGCCATCTTTAGCCAGTTCAGCCTTCCCTGCCACCCCAGTTGCCTTTCTAGGTGCTCTGTCCTACATACACACAGGTGAGACAAGTGTCTTCTCCCCTCCACTGAAGCAGCAGTGGGATGACATTGTCTTAAAATTCTGCTGCTGCTTCCCAAACATCCTGCTAAAGTCCTCCAGTGAAACTCATTGTTTCATATTCATTTATTAATAATGCACCCACCAGTCAATTTTATACACCCTGCCTATAAACCACATAACAGGGTTCGAGGATGGACTCTGGAGTGAGAGTGAATTTAAATCCTGGCTCTGCCACTTACTAGCTGGGGAACTTGGGCAAGTTACTTTTGTTTTCTGTGCCTCAGTTTACTCGTGTATAAAATACGGGATAATAGGGTGCCTGGGTGGCTTGGTGAGTTAAAGCCTCTGCCTTTGGCTCAGGTCATGGTCTCAGGGTCCTGGGATCAAGGCCCACATCGGGCTCTCTGCTCAGCAGGGAGCCTGTTTCCTCCATTCTCTCTGCCTGCCTCTCTGCCTGCCTGTGGTCTTTCTCTCTGTCAAATAAATAAATAAAATCTTTTTTAAAAATATGGGACAATAGTATTACCTACTCCATGGAGTTATTATAAAGGCTAAGTGAGTTAAGTCATGTAAAGTGCTTAGAACAGCACTTTACACAAAGGCATCCTCAGTGAGTATTAGCTACTGTGGCTATTGAGTGCCACTGCTAGGCTAGGATGCAGAGATGAATGGTGCAGAGACAGTCACAGGAGCAAATACGAGAAAGAAGGAGGAGGTTTGTGGGAGGCTTAGTACCAGGTGCTGGAGTGCATGGTGGGAGGAAACTTCAGACTCACCTGGACGACTTGCTAAACAGATTCCTTACTGGTTTAGTTTCCTGTGACTGCTGTAATAAATTATTACAAATTTAGTGGCTTACAACAACACAAATTTTATTATCTTATAGTTGTGGAAGTCAGAATTCCAGAATGGGTTTCACTGGGTAAAAATCAGGGTTTCAGCAGGCCCAAGTTCCTTTCTGGAAGCTCTTGAGGTGAATCTATTTTCTTGCCTTTTCCAGCTTCTAGAGGTTGCCCATATTTCTTGGTTAGTATTCCCCTTTTGTCTTCAAAGCCAGAAATGGCTCGTCAAGTCATTTTTATGATGCCATCTTTCTGGTTCTGACTTTTCTGTCTTCCCATTTAAAGATCCTTATGGTTACATTGGGCCTACCTGGATAAGCCCGGATAATCTGTGTTAAAGTCAACTGACTAGCATCTTACTTCCATCTGTAACCTTAATTCCTCCTTGCCTTGTAAGAGAAGATATTAACAGTTTTCAGTGATTAAGGCACAGATAGCTTTGGATAGGGCCAATATTCTGCCTACCACACTTACTTTCAGAGTTATTAATTTAGTAAATCTGTGGTGGGTCCCAATAATTTGTATTTGTAACAAGTTCTCAGATGATGCTGATGTTCCTGATTCAGGAGCACACTTTGAGAACCAGCAGTGGAGAGACTTTGGTCATTCACATCTTCATCCATTCAGCAAGCTTTTCGGATCTCTGTGTATGAGCTCAATGTTGTACTAGCTGCAGGAAATGTTGCATGCCAATTAAAAAAAAAAGCCTATATCTAACAAAAGGGGCAAAGAATCTCAATTTAGTGTGATCTGTAGTCTAATTGAGCTAAGTGCAAAGTGCTAGGCATTCCCAGAGAAGAGAGCAGCTAACAGGGGTAAGGGTGGCTTTATTGAGGAGGTGACATTTTAACTGGCCGTTAAAGAATAAAGAGATTTCAAGGAAGTTAAGGAGGGGAAGAATATGACAGCTATTGGGAATAGCATACGAAAAAGAGCATGTGTTCAGGGAGTGAGAACTATTTTTATGTAGTTGGAGTGGATAATGCATTGTCCTGGGAGAAGAATCAAAGTTGATAGAAAAATACCAAGTCATATTAAGGAATATAGTGAGCCTGTCTAAGTTACCAGTTCAGCCCACTCTGTCTTCTTGGAGAATATTCCTCTCTGCAGATCCTACTGAAGATATGAACCTCAGGTTGACCTGCTCACATGACCTTACTTGACCCATAAGCTAAGCCAATCAGATTTCCTTTCTCAGTAACGTATTCTAAGAGATGCGAAGGTTAGGTCGATTTGGGTTGAGAATGCCTGTGGGGGGCCATGTGCTTGATGAACATGTGGGGGGTGGCGAGGAAGGGTAGGGAGGAGTCTTCAGGAGAATGGGGCAAAGTCACAGCATGAAGCAGAGATGAGATACATAAGACAGCAAGAGAGGAGCCAGCAGACATGGGACATTATCCCAATGAACTCCCCTGCTGCCTGGCTGTACTTCTTCCTTCGTGAAAGTCTTCCATCTCTCCTTCCTTTCTTTAGGATTCCTTCTTCTTTGTTAACAAAAAATACTTTATTAGAGCAGTTTTAAATCTACAATAAAACCAAGAGGAAGGTGCAGAGATTTCCTGTATAGTCTCTATCACCACACAAGCGAAGCCGCTGCCATTATCATTCCCTCCCAACACTGCTCACCAACGGTACATTTTTTACCAAAGGTGAAATTATATCGACACATCATAATCACCCAAAGTCCATCCCTATTTCTTTATAATACATTTCTTTTTATTTCTTATTTATGTTTTTAAAGATTTTATTTGACAGAGAGAGAGAGCACAAGCAGGAGGAACAGCGGGCCAAGGAAGAGGGAGAAGAAGTCTCCCCACCAAGCAGGGAGCCTGATGCAGCGCTGGATTCCAGGACCTCGGGATCATGACCTGAGCTGAAGGTAGACACTCAATGGACCGAGCCAACCAGGTGCTCCTACATTCTGTTTCTGAAATAACATGGAGTGTGTATGTGTGTGTGTGTGTGTATTTTTTGCAAATGATGATCACCATATAATGCAACGTTCAGATTTTATCTTGGAAGCAGTGGCAGTGTATGAGGCAAAGGAGTAACACAGTTTGATTTGTGTTTCAGAAAGATCTCTAGCTGCAAAGAGGGGTCAGGGGAGCTGGTGAAAGGCTCCAGCATTAGGTGGGCAATTGAAGATGAAAGCCTGAACTCAGGGAAAATCAGGGAGGAGGGGGTGAGTCTGAAGGAATACTTGGGAGGTGGAATTGATAGGATTCAGTATCCTGAGTTGTAGGGAGCCCAAGGCAGAAAGAGTTAAGGACAGTCCTCAGTTTCCAGCTCAGTGAATCTGAAGAGTTGCAAAACTATTAACAGAGAAAGTGAAAACAGGATCACATTTTGAAAGAAGGATATTAAACTCAGTTTTAGACACACTTTATGTCTGAGGAGCCCATAGCAACCTCCACTAGGCATTGACACTTCATTCCTGGAGATTAACAGATGAGTTAGAATTAAGACGAATATAGGTAGTATCCACTTGACTAGATTAGATTCCAGAAAGAATTTAGTATGAGAAGGGAGAGGAAGGCAGGAAGGCAGGAAGGCAGGAAGGCAGGAAGGCAGGAAGGCAGGAAGGCAGGAAGGCAGGAAGGAAGGAAGGCAGGAAGGCAGGCAGGCAGGAAGGAAGGAAGGAAGGAAGGAAGGAAGGAAGGAAGGAAGGAAAGGAAAAGAAAGACAACAAAAACATGGGGAACACTAATACTGACTGGCCAGAAGAGGAACATAAGTGAGCCAAACAATCTGAGAAGGAATGGTCAGAAGGGTAGAAAGAGAGCCAGGAGAAAGTGAATCATAGAAGGTAAGTTTTAAGGAAGAGGGAATGACCATATGGATCAAATTGTATGTTGCAGTTAAGTATGATGAAAGTTGAAGATAGTTTATAATATTTGATATTTGAAGCGTTGTCTCTAAAGAGAGCAGTTACATCAAAATGGAGTAGTGGTAATAAGATGAGGTCATTGGGCACCTGGGTGGCTCAGTTGTTTAAGCATTTGCCTTCAGCTCAGGTCCCTGGAGTCCTGGGATGGAGCCCTGCATGAGGCTCCCTGCTCAGAGTGGAGTCTGCTTCTCCCTTCCTTGCTCTTTCTCTCTCTCAAATAAATAAAAGAAAAATAAGACGAGGTCATTTGGGTGAGAAGTGACTGGTTTATAAGAAAGTAGGCAAAGCAAGAGACAGCTACCTTCTCTAGAAGTCTGGATGTGAAAGAAAAGAAACATCTGGGCAGAAGCTTAAGGATGAAGAGAGAGAAAGTACACTGGTTGCAAAACTGACCTAATGCTTCATCCTTCCCTGACTCCACACCCTCTGCTACGTGACTTTGCAGCTCCTCCCATCAAGAAGTAGGATCTATTTCCCTGTTCCCGGGCTGGCCTTATGACTTGCTTTTGCCAATAAAATGAAGGGGAAGTGAAAGTATACCAGTTAAAAATGCCTTGTGTACTTCTGCTCTCTCTCTCTTTCTCTCTCTCTCTCTCTCTCTCTCTCTCTCTCTCTCTCTCTCGAAATTCTGCCTGGCTACTGTGAGGACAAGCCTGTGCTAACTTGCTGGGTAAGTGACCAGTGGCCCATTCACCCACTTCACCATAATTAATAACCTGCTAATTGCCAGGCACGTGAGTGAAATCAACCTCCACCGCCCCACCCCAGTGGACCCACCAGCTGACTGCATAACTCATGAGGATGTGTAGTCAGGATTTCAGGCCCAGCCAAAGTCAGGGGAGCCTGGCCCAGCTCAACAGAACTGTCCAGATGACTCACTAGCCTGTGAGTAATAAAAAGGCATATTGCTTCAAGCCATTGTTTTGGAGTACTTTGTTACACATCAACAGCTCATTGATTCAAGAGATTATTAGGAGGTTTTCATTAACTTACTTTGGCATGGGGGAGATTTGAACATATCTGCACATTGTGAGGGAAAGGACAGGTTTAAGATTCAAGAAAGGGAATAAGTGACAGGAGGAGGGGATGTGACCAAAGATCAGGTGGAATATCAGCCTGGGAAAAGGCAGAAGCTGCCTTTGTTTTTGAGATAAGAGAAGCAAGTGGGGATGGAGGACAGGGTCCTGAACTGAAATTCACTGCGTCACTTGGGCTTCAGCTAGGTGTGAGTCAGGTGGTAGCATCTCTGGACTTGCTCACGGTTAACATCCAGCCAAAAATTAATGTCCCAAACTCATGCGTTTCCACATCTGTCAGAGCTAAAAGGGGCATCTGAGACAGATTTCCTTTTGTTTTCACTGGCATGTCAAATGCTGCAGTGACAGCAAAAAGGAATAATCTTCAGTTTGTGTATAATGAGGTCTGAAATTTCCGTCTCCACACATTGATCATGAATCTTATTTCACTAGATAAACTGACAGCAGAGTCCCACGTACTTAAACAAAATTTTGAAAAAAATCAACACAACCACCCACTTCTATGATTTTTTTCCTGCTGTTACTTTTATGGTTCAGTTATTTTATCTATATGCATTCATTTCCAGTTTTGTCTGGATTTCTCAACAGCCAAATCATTCCTTACTCCTAGACATATACTCCTCCATCCTGGAGAATGATTTAGTAGAAAGATAGCTGGCATGGCAGAAAAACGGAGTTCTAGTCTTGACTCTGCTGTTAACTAGCAAACTTATCCAAGCTAAGTCACTGAACCACAGTTTCCTTATCTGAAATACATATTCCTCCAACAGAAATTTATCAGGTACTATTGTGAGTGTTTAGGATACATCAGTGAAGAAAGCAAAGACCTCTGCCCTTAGGAGCTTACATTCTGGAGGAGTCAGACAATGAGAAACAAATTCAATAAACAGGATAATTATTTCATTTGATAGATGGTGAACAGTGTTGTGGAAAAAATTAAAAATAAAGTGGAGCTGGGGGCTGGAAGGAACTAAAGGAATTACCATGAGGTTATCTGGGGGAAGTGTTCGAGGCAAAGTCCCTGAGTATTTCCTGTCTTTCTTGTCCTCCACACTCCATTCCTCCTTACTAACCTCAGAGGAGGTTTATAATCCCTATAACCTTTAGCCCAGTCTTCCATACTACTCCAAACATTTCTTTGAACAGCCAACAAATGACCATCCATTCACTTTGAACTAGTCCCATTGGCATTAGGTACAAGAGCCTCTCACCTTGCATTTACTTTCAGGGACCTCTTGTGGTATTTTCCTGCCATCCTAAGGGCGCGATCCGTATATATTGTGCCAAACATAAGGTGGGCATTTCCTCCCAGCTCTACACAGGACAGTGGAAGCCAGCAAATGGATCTTTAAAAAAGACATGGCTCTTGATTAAGCACCTACCATTTCCAAATGCCTCTTATGTGCCACTCTTTATTTCCCCTTATCTTTACCATACTTCCATCTCTCCTTGGTTGGCATTTCCCCACTTAACCAATAATGAAATGGTAGTTCAAAGAATTTTGAAAACTTACTGTGGTCACACAGCTAGTAAGTCTCATGGTCAAAATTTGCTTTCCAAGCACACTTTCCATCAGCTGTACTGCACAGCTTCCTTTCTTCCTAAGTATCCTTTAATCCAGCTGGAAAACCAGACATGGATACATGAGATGGCAAGAGGGTAGTTTTGAGGCCTCTAGCATGGTGGCGAAGAGCTTGGCTCTGCAGCCAGGCAGCCTGAGGTCAAACTCCAATTCTACCATTTAAAACTGTGTGATCAGCAGCCAGTTACTTAACTTTTCTGAGCTTCCCTTCCCACATTGGTAAATCTACATAATATGAGTTCTCATCTCATAAAGTTGTGTGTATGGGGGGGGACTCAATGAAATAATTCACGTGAAGTGCTTAGCATAGTATCTCTAACATAACTCTAACATAGGTTAACAGTTACTCTCATATATTATTGATGGATTTTTTAAAAAGCACATGTATATATTAAAATATCTCTAGAAGGCTCAGGAATTGGGGACTTACTTTTCACTTTCAGTATTTGCACAATGCATACATTTAAATGTTGGGCCAATGATATTACTTATTCAAGAAAACAACCAGACAACTAGACAGCTTTAAAGTAACACTATGGTCATTGTAAGGAATATGGAGCAATATTAATTATTCCATAATTTATTTGGATAGACATATTTGGAGGAGGTTTCTTGGAGGAGATGATTGAGCAGGGCCTTGAAGCAGGCATAGCATTTTGATGACAGAATAACAAACTGAGAGGCATTTTATGTGAAATTTTTACAAAGCAGAGCATACAGTCAGGAAAGAGTAGCCAGTGAATGCAGTTCTGTTCATGATAGTCGTTTGGTGCTATGGTAACAACTAATACAGGTGATAGTATTTTTCAAATACCTGTACTAGAAAAGAGAGGGTGTAAGTGAAAAATTGCCTAAACACTCCACTCAAACACAAAAATGGAGAAACACTGCTGGTTGAGGCCGATTCCATGAGCCCTGCTGCCAGAATTATTCCAGTTCATCAATCCAAATTGAGCTGGAGGCACCTTTGACATCCCCCTCTCTCTGCCTGCAGGTCAGCTGTCTCCAGTCCTGAGGTCATCACTCATCAAGAGGGGATAATCCCAAGGACAGCAGGACCTGCTTCGTCGCTTGGATTTAGGAGTGAGAAACCCATCAGGCAACTAAACAGTAACAGTGACCCACCATTAAACACACTGAGAGACGAACATGATGAGGAGACTGTAGAGAAGAATCCTGGAGTGCTTGCTGACAACGCCTATGGAGATGCTGACCACTGCGAGCTCTTCCCATTGAACTGCAGTAACAAATCTCCCCCTCCCCAGAGGTGCTCAGATGTGGGCACAATATCAGTTCAGACAGTGGTCTGTGTGTAGACATAGAGTGAAAAGAATTTGAACTGTAGATGAACAGACCTGAGTCTGAACTGTTATTCTCCCACTTCCATGTGGTATGTTTTTGGCAACATGAAAAAAAAAATCTCTCTCAGCCTCAGTTTTCTTGTCTGCAAAATGGACCCAATACTTCCCAGAGGGGAAGTATTTTAAAGGATTTAAAAGGATCAAATTTGGGGCACCTGGGCGGCTCAGTTGGTTAAGCGACTGCCTTCGGCTCAGGTCATGATCCCAGAGACCCGGGATCGAGTCCCACATCGGGCTCCCTGCTCAGCGGGAAGCCTGCTTCTCCCTCTCTCACTCCCCCTGCTTGTGTCCCCTCTCTGGCCGTGTTTCTCTCCGTGAAATAAATAAAAAATCTTTTTTTTTTTTAAAAAAGATAGAATTTAAAAGGATCAAATGTAGCAGTGTTTGAAAAGCGCAAGCAGGTACTTCTCTTTATGGAAGAAGGGCAAGATGTGTGGCCCAAAAGGGAACTGGCACACACCAAAAAACTTTTCTTAAAATGATTTTTTGTCCTAGGCACTCTACTTCTGAACGTATGCTTATTTCTTTAGTTTAGATGCCAGGGGGAAAAGAGAGAAAAATGGAGAAAGCAGGAAGTCAGATTCTGGCTCTCACACAAGAAAATAACCTCAGCATAATTTTCAGACAATGTTGCTGTCCTTCCTCAAATACTGGGGCCACAGGCATCATGCCAAAGAAGTCAGCAGCCTGGAAGATATTTTAAACTGATTCTGGGACTGAATGACAGGCCATTTGCACCATATGCCACTGACACATTAATCTAGGCAAGGCTGCTAGGCACCGGGGGACATCCATGCTAAGATGCCATTTAAGCAGGGCACACTGCGTCCAGCGGCAGAAGTTCACCAGTGCAAAGCATGAGGACAGCCAAGAAGACAGCGGTGGCAAGGAAAAGTGAGAAAGAGTGCGGTGTTTAAGCCTTGAAAGATTTTTCTGAACTGCAGATACTTCATTATGCTTCTGCGAGAGCTGTAGATTGAACAAAACATCAAAACTGGTTATTTGCAGGCTGGACAAATGAGTATCTGCTATTTTTTGGACCCATTATACCACGTGACCACCCTTCTATCCACTCACAAATACTGGATAGTGCTCTGGTCCACTAGAATGACCCTTATCCCTCCTGTTTCATCATAAAAAGCAAGTGGCTGCCGAGCAACTGTAGTAGATGCCCCAGTGTCAGACTTTCCAGGATCCAATTTGGTGGGAGCACTCCGGGCCTTTGGTCTCCCTCTTCCCTTTGCCCAGCCCTGGTTTCTTGGTTACTCTGAGCAGTAATGAGCTTCTTCACCCCAGCAAGAGGACGGGCTCACAGCTAGAACATGAAAAAGCCTGAGTTCGTGTGGAGCAACTACTGTTTCATGGGCCGATCACACATCTGCTTTTTCCCTTCTTCTACAATGCAAAAGTAGAAGTAGAAATAAGGCAATACTGTGGCTTTCTGAGAAAAAAGTCACACTGCAGGGTAACTGCAACAGACATCATAAAAGGAGCTGGAATGAAATGCCCACCCACTCTTGTCATTGGAGCAAATGATTTCCAAGAGCAAAAGAATCATTCTAACTTAGTGATCTCAATAAACAAATAGAATCACTGCCCTAATTATTTTTTTCCAGGCAAATTAAACTTTTAAACATCAGCTTTTCCTGTTAATGTTAGCTGTTTTGCATAATCAGAAGAATATGGAAGGTTATAAAAATAAGATTATGCTACCCAAGAACAGGAGAGTTCCCTAAAGTTCTCTATGGTGAGTAGTTCAGAGTTGTCATTGTTGAGGATGGGCTCTAGAATCAGCCCATGATTCAAGTCCAGAGCTCTGTCCCTTACTCCCTAATGACCACTGGCAACTTACTCAATACCTAGTCTCTGTTTCTTCGTCTGTAAACTTGCACAGAGTAATCCCACCTTCCAGGGATGTTATGAGAATTCAAAGAGAAGATCTGTGTGTGTGAGGAGTATGCTTTCTGTCATGTGGTCGGGGGTCTCTGTTTAATCTGTAGACCTGATCTTGGATGCCACATGTCACATATGTTTTTCAATGGAGAGACATTATTTCTATGTGTTCTTAGCAAAGACCAAGTAGATGTTTTAATCACAAAATAATAGGCATTTTCTGAGCTTTTACCACTAGACCCACAGGGCTATGTTATGCATTATAAAAGATTTATAAGAAGTAGAAGAGGTTTTTTTGTTTGTTTGCTTGTTTGTTTGTTTGCTTGCGTAGGAGTAGTTTAAAGTCAGCCCTGAAGAACAGTAACACCAATCTTATCCAAAACCCAATGTTTGGCAACTCCATCTTAAATGAGATCCTAAACAACCTATCGCAATAGTCCTTCCTGGTCTCTTTGCACCCATCCTTGACCCCCTACAGCCAATTCACAGAGCACTGGCATCTTTTCAGAATGTGCTGATGGCTCCCTATTTTACACAGAATGGAATCCAAAGTCTTCACTTAAGTGTCCTTCATGATCTGGGCTCCAGTTACCTTCCAGAGCACATCTCTTATTACTCTCTCTTTGTTCACTCCCCTTCAGCTGTACCAGCCTCCTCAAATGCCACAAGTATGCTCCTGCTTCAGAACCTCTGGACTTGCTAATGTCTCTCTCTGGAATGTTCTTCCCCACATGGCTTGTTCTTCTACTTTAAGTTTCTGTTCAAATGTCACATGATCAGAGAAAGCTTCCCCAACCACTCTCTTTAAAATAATCACCCCACCTTGCTATTCTCTATCCCCTATTGTGCTATCTTTTTCTTCAAAGAGCCACACACAGATTTTCTCTTTGAATTTTCATAACAGCCCTGGAAGGTGGGATTACCCGTGCAAGTTTACAGATGAAGAAACAGAGACTTGGGGTGCCTGAGTGGCTCAGTTGGTTAAGCGTCTTCAGCTCAGGTCATGATCCTGGAAATCCAGGATCGAGTCCCACATCGGGCTCCCTGCTCGGCAGGAAGCCTGCTTCTCCCTCTCTCACTCCCCCTGATTGTGTTCCCTCTCTGGCTGTGTTTCTCTCTGTCAAAATAAAAATAAAATCTTAAAAAAAAAAAAAAAAAAAGAAACAGACTTGGTGAGGGATGTTAAGTTACCAGTGGTCATTAGAGAATAAGGGACAGAGCTTAGATAGAGGAAGACTAATGTGGGCAAAACTGGCCAGCTCAGTTGGTGGAACATGTGACTCTTGATTTCGGGGTTGTAAGTTCAGGCCCCACTTGGGGCATAGAGCTTACTTTTAAAAGAGGGGGAAGGTTAAGGTAATGAGCTCTAATCCCCACTGCTACTACTGGTTCCAAGACTGCAATTGATATCTATCATCTTCATCTTCTACTCATTCTAGATTTCCCTCACCCTTTGCCCACACTTCAGCTGGTTTCAGTTGCTTACTAGATGAGGCGACTTAGATCTGCATCCCCAAGGGGTCTGAGTTGCTTTAACCCTTTTGGATTGAGGTGGCTGCAGTTCCAGTTCCAATTACCAAGTATGGAGTCACTGACAAAAGATGGCTTATTGAATCCCTGGGTCCTAGATGATATTCTTTTCTGCCCTACTACCTCCATTGTGTAGTAGGAACCCTAGTTTCTCATAGTAAAAAAGTCAGTTGTCCTTAATAAAATTTCACAAGTGGATCATTGAAAATGATAGTGAGAAGAACCAATCTGATTTCTACCCATTGATTCCTGGACCCATATATTCTAGTGATAGAGAATCAGCACTGTTGGTTCTTTATATACTGCATGCTTGAGGATGTAGTCCAACCTTATAGGGTATTATGCTCAAGCTAGCACCTTAAATGCATCTTTAATAGGCCCTTCCATTATATTCTACTAGCTGGCTATCTCTGGATGATTAAGTACATTGTGAGACCAGTCAGTCTTACCGACATGGGCCCGTTGTCATGCTCTCTCTTACTATCAGATGGGTCCTTTAGTCTGAAGCAATGTGTGGGATCCCATATCAACCAAGATGGCATTCTATAAATCCTCAGATAGTAGTATTGGCAACAACAACGTGATTAAGGGAAGCAAAGCCATATCCAAAGATGGTGCTGGAATTGGGTCTGATGTAATCAGCTTGCTAGCAAGTAATTGACCAGTCTCCTCGAGGATGGGTCTTTATCTGTGCCAGTATGTGCTGCTGGCAGGATGGATATTCGGCCATGGCAGGGACTATATTGTTTTTAGTGAAAGAGAGTTGATACTGTTATGTCCTCACTTCATCTCTATCCCTGTCATTATGGCCATGTCATTCATGAACCCATTGCACAGTACTGGAGTGGGCATGGAGAGAAGCTCACTGATATTCCAGAAGACAGGTCATCCTCTCCACTTGGTTGTTGATGTTGTCGATGTTCTATTGATTTGCTATAAGGATACTCATGGATAGTAACATGAGAATCAATAATCCTCAGTCATTGCATCTTTTCTCCTAAATCCATCCAATATGCCTCTTCCCCTAATGTCCTTATAGGCAAAGCTATAAAAATGGACATTATCAATCTGGTCATCACTGTGTGCCATTTAGAATGTGTCTCAATTATAATTGTCTACACAAAGGCAGAAGAGAGCAGCTTTACCTACCAGTTTCCATCCTTATTCGTCAAGGGTTTCTTCAAAGGATATTAATCCCTCTGGATGCATATGTGTGAGTGCTAAGCAGATTCCTACAGATATCCAGTCAGGTTATCAGAGAAGCTCAGGCTAGAGAGTCTAAAAAATTTATGATCGTCCTGAGACAAGATCCCTATCAGGTTACTCCTGAGCACAGCTGTTTGTTGCAGCAAAAGTTGGAATAGAAGGTGGGCTGAAAGGATATGAGATGAAATTCAAGAAGCATTTATATACCCTTAAAGCCTGGGGAGAAAGGCATGATTGGAAGAACGTGTTAAATTATGTATTTTAGATAATTAGATAATAGGATTTTTAAAAAATATGTGTTAATTGTATGGTACTGCCAACAAAGGCAAAAGTTGTTAGCAAAGGAAGACATCGGTGTGGGCTTGAGTTGGCAGGAAAGCTGCTAGAGCCGTGAGGCATGGTTGATGGTGAAGCTGAGGATTGTGGATAGAGTCCCTCTGCATGTTAAGGAAGATGAGTTGAGAAATCTTTGGAGAGGAGAGGGTGTCAAAAACAGAGAAGAGATACCCAAACTACTGAGAACCTAAGGATTATCTTGGTTCAGATAGATTTTCCATTCTACTGCCTCTTGCAAGATAGACAGTTACCTTTGTTGTGATGTAATATAGCACATGGTTAAATAAACATGCTTTGGAGAGACCGAACTGCTTTGAATCCTAGCTCTACTGTTTGAGCGAGTTCCTTAAGCTCTTAATTTGTGCTTTCTTCATCTGTTAAGTGAAGGTAGCAACTGTACCTACTTCATAGATTTGTAATGTAGAGGAAGCTGATTAATTTATATAAATACTTATGATGGACCTGGCTCTTAATAAGGCCCAATAATTATTAGCTATCATTGTTATTAGTAGGGAAAGTGCAAATAATGGCTTTAAAGTCTAAGGAAACCTAACTAGAGCAAAATTAGAAGAATAAGAAGCATTGAGCAGTTAGGAGAAAATAGAAAAACCATATTTTCGTGCCAAAAGTTCAGAACAAATATTCAGTCATAAGTTCTGCAAGAAGTGCCCTGAGATGTCTGAAGGATCTCAGAGATATTCACTCAGGATAAATTCCATTTATCCTCAGAGTGAAGAAAACCAATGGAACAATAGTGGCCATGTTGACATTATCAGAAAAAGCAGTGGCAAAAAACCCTGTTGGTCGGCTCATCTCCTTTTAGAATCTATAGCACATATGGGTTGCTTGGGCCTTTTCTTATTTCTCCAGTGTACGGCTGGATTAACCAGGCAAATGCAATCTGCCTCCACATCAGAGGAAGAATATTTCCATGCACAAAGGGCTACAGCTGTCACTGACGACCCCCATGCATCCTGAGAATACTGTGGTTTGCAGCATAGTTTGCCAAATTTGGGGGGGGAAAGGACTCTTCTTCCTACCTGAGCTGCACACCAGGTTCCCTTTATACCAATTGTGTCGTGTATGATTAGAATATGTTGAGGATTCCAGGGACTGAATGAGGTTGAGAGAATATCAGCATTTCAAGGTTGGTTTGACAAGATATCCAAAATATCATGAAGAGTTTCTTTTTTGGTCTTCTGCCTTCAAGGTGCACTCTCTCCAATGCTGAAGTTCTTTGTGAATCTGCGTTGGCAATTAGCATGAAGACATAAATGACCTTTGGCAATCATTAGCTCCTTAATCATCATCCGCCTTCCCTTTATTCTCCAACAGATCCTGACCCACTTCATTTTTGTGTTGTAAAAAACTTTCATTATTTTTTAAGTTCACAAAGGGCCTTTATAAAATTTTTTCTTTTATTATTAAGTAATACTTGCTTATTAGAAAAAAAATCAGATTAGAATGGTACAAAGTGAAAGTAAAGATTTCCCTCTCCACTCTACCAAAAACCACCCTCAGGTTCATCACTCCCTAGATCACCACTGACAAGCGCAAATCGTGTGTGCTTCAAAAAGGATTGTACCCCCGCCACGCATCGTCACAGATCCATGCTGTTGTGCAACTTCCTCTTTTTATTTATTGAACAGTATCGAGACTATCTTTTCATGTGTCCACATAGATTTACCTTGTTCTTTTTACTGAGTGCAGTGTATTTGATAGTGTGGTTTTTACCATAACCAGTCTCCTATTAATGGGTACTTAGGGCGTTTCTGGCTTTTCTCTATTACAAACCATGCCAGTATGAACACCCTTATATGTACATCATTGTGTAATTGTGAAATTGCATCTCTAGGATGAATTCCCAGAGGACAATTTTGCTGAATCTGATGGTTATGTACACTTAACATTTTGACAGACATTGTTAAATTTCTCTCTAAAAAGTGGAGCCAATTTACACTCCCATTAGCAGTATATGAAAGTGTCTATTATCCCACTCCCTCCCCAGGGTCCTGAGTCTCTAGAGAAAGTGGCATGGGCTTTCAAAGCAGGCAAGCCTGTTTCTGAAGCCAGCTCTGCCATTCATGAGCCGTGCAACCTCTTTTAAGTCGCTTGGCCCCTTGGGGTCTCAGTTTTATCACCTATAAAATGGAAAAAAATCATGACTTCTGGGTAGCTTTGCTGTGATAATTAAGTGAAATGACATAGGTGAAGAACCTAGTACAGTGCCTGCCAGGTAGTACCCACTCAGTGTGAGCCATTTCCCTTAGCTGCAGTTCTGCAACATGCCATTCTTGTTTACACCTGCTTCCCATTGCTGTCTCCTCCTCCCAGAGTGCCCTTTTTATTCTCATGGTGAAAATTCTCACAGTGCAGTAACAAGAGACACGTCACGTACACTGGGTTCTGAGAATCACTCTCCTTTTCTTATTTCATCTGTGTTTTTTATGCATGTTATCAGAGAGGTGATGACACTTTTCTGGGGCCTCATGTCCAGAATGTGGGTATCTTTAGTTACCAGAACTGATAAGTTCACTACCAGATTGCATTTGAATTATTTTTGTGCAAATTCACCAACCTAAAAGGTTATACAGGATTGAGTAATTAAGTGACTCTTGTGAGTTACAGGGTGACTGAAGTGTCTCCTTAGTTTCTGGAGAATTCCTGATAGAGGATTATGTACAACTGCTCCCCAACCACCACCTGCCCCCAATACTTATGAGCTCATACGAAAAACCTTGAGAAATAACTGGCAACTTCTATTCATTCTCAACCTATGTAAGCTCAAGTAGTAGCAATCCAGTTATTGGATGATGCTCATAGCTACATTATATACACTCCTTGTATAAATTCACAGTTTCTTCTTTTTTCTAAGAGCTTCTTGACTAACCATTGAAGACTCAGGGATTCTGGTTTGGCTGATTCACTACCCAGCAACTCAATCCCACTTTGACTATTTGTTTTTATTATTAAGATCTGGATGAAAAAGAAGATATGGAAAAGCTAAAAAGAAGACCACCCCAATTACATCCTTTAACTTTATCAGAAAGGGTTGTACCCAGTGAAGAGGAAAGGAAAGCAGAACTATTCAAAGATATTTCCTTCTCCACATGATGTTCTTTCTTCATGGATCTTCCTCAGGTTCTGGGAGGAAGTTCAGCTCATAAAACTTGGATGGCTTCACATCACGGAGAATGAAATACAATGCTCTCTGCAGAAAGGCCACCTTAAACCTGCCCAGTTAAAAAGATCTGTATGAGCCTGACTGCAAAGAGATTTTAGTTTTAGCATGAAAAGCCAATATCAGATCATTTGAATTTATTTTCCACTTCAGTTTACCCATCTGCTTCAGGAAATCTGATTTAAATACATTTTATCAGAAGCCTTCCACAGGCACTAAGTTACCTAGCAACTCCAAGTTTCCTTTAGTGCATTGTTTCCAACATAAAGAGTGTTCACAACTTGGGAAGGATGTGTTTTAGCCTCCAAAGTTTACAAAGCAAGAATTAAATATTGAAACTGCCATTCTCACTCTGCATGAATGTAGAATCTATTTAAATTACATGAGTCTTGGGGGCTATATTTCCAAAGAGAAATTTTTAATTAACCTACATGACCATAAACTTCGATGAAATAGCTCTGTTTAATTTGTACTAACCAATCCAAGTGCAGCTTTGCTCAGCTCTAATTTAGGATCTTTAACAAAACCCAGTTTGGTGTTTTGCATTTTATACCTGCTTTGGTACATAAAAGAGATTTAGTTTTTCTGGACCTTCGCAAATAGATCCCTCAGCTCCATGATGAGGATATAGGCTCAGAGATCTAGGTCTGACGGTGGGTCGAACACATGCAGAAACATCACTCTTATCAAGAGCATAGGAATGATAGGTAAAATATTAAATATATATGCCACTCTCTAGCCTAAAACAAAAAAGGAAAATTTTTATGGATTAGAAATGGGGAGGAAAACTCAGTGGTTAGCAAGTACTGAAACTGCATAGTCTGCAGGGAGCCAAGAGTAGATAAGGCCACTAGGACTGGAATCTTAACACCAACTGGGATCTGGGATCCAACATCCCCTACATGAAGCAGGAAGTTAAAACCTCCTTGCTTGCTTATGAATGGGAACAAAAATCATTTTGCCTATACCTAAGTGTACAACCAGAAATGAAATTTCTATGCCTGACAAATTATTATTCAAAAGTAAGGATGAAATAATAGTATTTTCAGGCAGACAAGAACTCTGGAAATATATTTTTTGTTTGTTTTAAGATCTTATTTTTAAGTAATCTCTACATTCAGCATGAGGCTTGAACTCACAACCCTAAGACCAACAGAACCATCCTCCACCAACTGAGCCAGCCAGGTGCCCCAAGGACTCTGGAAATTTAAAACCCTCAGATTCTCACAAATCTAAATCAGTAGTACAATTATATAGCTATAATACCACAAATAATTTTTTGCTTAAAACAAGTTGGAATTAAAATTCTGGACAATTACATGAACGTTAGTTGGGGTGGAGGGTGAGGAAAATTATATTCTTCCAAAAGATTTTTCTCATGGGGTGGCTGGATGGCTCAGTTGGTTAAGTGTCTGACTCTTCATCTCAGCTCAGGTCTTCATGTCAGGGCTGTAAGTTCAAGTCCCGTGTTAGGCTCCATGCTAGATGTGGAGCTTACTTGAAAGGAAGAAAGGGGGCGCCTGGGTGGCTCAGTTGGTTGAGCGACTGCCTTCGGCTCAGGTCATGATCCTGGAGACCCAGGATCGAGCCCCACATCGGGCTCCCTGCTCAGCAGGAAGCCTGCTTCTCCCTCTCTCACTCCCCCTGCTTGTGTTCCCTCTCTGGCTGTGTTTCTCTCTGTCAAATAAATAAAAATCTTTAAAAAGAAAGAAAGAAAGAAAGAAAGAAAGAAAGGAAGGAAGGAAGGAAGGAAGGAAGGAAGGAAGGAAGGAAGGAAGAAAGAAGGAAAGAAAGAAAGAAAGAAAGGGAGAAAGAAAGGGAGAAAGGAAAGAAGGGACGGAGAGAGGGAGGAAGGGAGAGAGAGATAGAGGAAGAAAGAAGGAAGGAGAGAGAGAGAGAGGAGAAGAAAGAAAGAAAGAAAGAAAGAAAGAAAGAAGTCAGCCATCCCCTGGGTGGGGGGGCAGGTGTTACTGGCATCTAGACGATAGAAGATAGAGGCCTGGGATGGGGCTAAATACCCTGCAATGAACAGGACGAAGACTTATCTGGCCCCCATTGCCAGTATGTGAAGTTGAGAGACCCCAAGGTACACAGTGAACACTACAGTGTAGCTTTAAAAATATATGTAGTGCATTCTTTATATACCATTCCTAAATACCTTAGTAACTTACATAACCATTTGCAACCATTTGCTTGATTTGTGTCAGCTTCTCACATGCTTACGGAATGAAGGACAGGCTCTGACCCAGTGTTCAAGACCCTTTCAAGTTCGCTGCTGCTTCTACGGGCTGCATGCTGTGTGCATTAGCTCTGTTCCCTGCAGTGCCACACCCTTACACTTCTTTGTGTGGGTTCTTCCCCACCTAGTTTACTCTTTTCCTCTCACTAACCAGCCAATTTCTATTCATTCTTAAATGCCCAACTCAAATAAAGCCTTCTCTGACACCCTCTCCTCTTCTATGCACACTTGTCTCTCAAACAGGCTATTCTTATTTTTGTATAGTACTTGTTTATAGTACTTGTATAGCACTTGTCTGCCTCTCCTACTACACTGTGAATTTTTACAATATTTTATATTAATTTGAATTGACAGAAGTTAGCAGTGGGCCTGGCACATGGTAGGTGCTCAAAATGATCTTTCAAGTATATATGTGTAGGTGCTTCTATGTGTGTGTCCTTAGGAATGAGCGCATACATGCCCACACACACATTGGGCATTTTGACAATGAAAAAGGCCAGCTGAAGATAGATTTCCTCACCATTACTATGCAAGATAACTCCTCCCAGACTTTGCATGGCATTCCTATGAGAGGCATTTAAGTCAAGATTCAAGGGACTAGGGGTACCTATGTGGCTCAGATCATTGAGCATCCAACTTTGGTTTCAGTTCGGACCATGCATGATCTCAGGGACCTATGATTGTAAGCCACATCAGGCTCTGCATTCGGTGGGGAGTCTGCTTGAGATTCTCTCTTCCTCTGCTCTTTCTCCCTCTCCCTGCTCTTTCTTTCTCCAAAAAAATAATTAAAAAAAAAAAAGATTCAAAAGACCAAAATGAGAAAACAATCTATGTAGAACACATCTCCAGCTGAAGGACACTTAGACAACATTCCAGAATTGTACATGTAATGTCATTTCATCAAAAGTACAGCCAAGTTTCCCATGTTTTCCCTAGAATGTGACCCTGAAACTATTCACTAAGTAAGAGCTGGGAATTCTGAGGCATGAGTGAATATGCACGCCATATGCACATACTTAAGAATAACACTTGCTGATAAATCTGCTAAAATCTGAATTCTATACGCACTGATCATTTGTCTTTTTTTTTTTTAAAGATTTTATTTATTTATTTGACAGAGAGAAACACAGCCAGAGAGGGAACACAAGCAGGGGGAGTGAGAGAGGGAGAAGCAGGCTTCCTGCCAGCAGGGAGCCTGACGTGGGGCTCGATCCCGGATCTCCGGGATCATGACCTGAGCTGAAGGCAGTCGCTTAACCAACTGAGCCACCCAGGTGCCCCCATTTGTCTTAACTTTATCCAAACTCATCCAGTATTTATCAAATAATGATAAACAAGCCACATGTGACTACTGATACACACACTGGGGAGTTGTAGGGCAAGAGTTCCTTGGTCTGTTTTTTCCCACCTGTAAAATGAGGGTAATGATTTGTACTCAAGAGGTCAGAGGAGGGTAGACTGGGGGGACACAGTCAGTTAAGCATCTGACTCTTGGTTTTGGCTCTGGTCTGATATCAGTGTCATGATCTCAGGGTTGTGAGATCAAACCCTGTTTCGAGCTCCGAGCTCAATGCAGTCTGGTTAACACCCTTTCTCCCTCTCACACCCCTCCCTCCACTTGATGGCACTCTCTCTTTCTCCCTCTTTCTCTCAAATAAATAAATAAATCTTTTTTAAAAAGTCAGTGGAAAGTAGATCATGTGTAGAACCCAACTCTGTTTGAATTCAGAACTTTTTAAGGAATTTCCACACTGTTTTCCAAAGTGGCTGCACCAACTTGCATTCCCACCAACAATGTAAGAGGGTTCCCCTTTCTCCACAGCCTCTCCAACACTTGTTGTTTCCTGTCTTGTTAATTTTGGCCATTCTGATTGGCGTAAGGTGGTATCTCAGTGTGGTTTTGATTTGAATTTCCCTGATAGCTAAATATGACAAACATTTTTCCATGTGTCTGTTAACCATTTGTATATCTTCCATGGAGAAGTGTCTGTTCATGTCTTCTGCCCATTTTTTGATGCGATCATCTTTTTTTTTTTTTTTTTTGGTTGTTGAGTTTGAGGAGTTCTTTATAGATCTTGTATATCAGCCCTTTGTCTGTAGTGGCATTTGCGAATATCTTCTCCCATTCCATGTGTTGCTTCTGTTTTGTTGACTGCTTCCTTTGCTGTGCAGACACTTTTTATTAATCTGGAACAGATATATTATGTGTATATCTCACACAATGGAGATCTAGCAGAGTCAGAAATATAATGTCACTACATGAGTCTTAGGAATTTTTAAGTAGTTACCTATGGTTTCTTTTTATCTGGGTCTGATTCCCCTCTGCACCTTTTTCATTGTTGTAGAGGACAAAGAAAAGTTTTACACTTGGCTGTTCACCGAAGTCTTGGTAAAAGAAGGGAAAGGAAAATATTATGTAATATTGAGCATTTTCACAGAAACTAACATTGGAGATGAACAAGTATAATTCTAGTTTTCAAAAGGGAAAAAGGTGAGTTCCCCAGACTATGATGTGAAAGTTGAAGATTTAGTTTGAGAATTTGGAGCCTCAGATTGGGGAACACAGTGACACTGAAAGTTTGTCACAGGCCATGGAGGGTTCTTAGGTTGGAGGTTATTTGAATCTCTACAACATCAAAATGAATTGAGAGGCACTGAGTACAGACCCTGTACTAATTAAGTACAGCAATTGTACTTCTGCTAAGAGGTGTCCATGACCCTGACAGATTAACAGAAAAGGAATTGTGTCTCAACAGATGATCAGTGTAGATAAAACTAAATTATAAATGGAAAAGGAAGCTCAATAAAACTAAAGCATCAAAAGAAAGTGTATGCCTGGTTGGAAAGCTTTGAAGTACCAACACATACCTCTGTTTTGTACAAATGCTTCCAGGGACTGCAGACACAAGCCCTTCTTAGTCACTGTGGTCTTGGAAACCAATGGATTTAAAGACTGGCAGAGAGTCACAACTCGTTGGCAAAGGGAGGAGTGTCTCTATTTGAAAGAATTAGAGCAGAAAACATTATGTAAGGGCTTAAAGAGTGACGTCAAGACTGAAGAGTAGCAATTACAGGGGTTTGGAATTTGGGCTCAACGTAAGAAAATATTTTATAATAGCTATCCCTGCTATAGAAGGAAATGACCTCCCTTACTGACCCGTGAGCAACCTGTCTCTGGAAATGCTCAGGCAGAGGTTGCAGACAGATGTTGAGGTGGGTTTGAACATCAGATGGACAGACCACTCAGCAGATAGTAGCAGAGCTCTGCCCTGTGTGAGGAACTCCTCTGCCTTTGTGGTTCCTTTGACTCTTGAAGTCTTGGATTTAGATGATTCCAGTTTACACAAAGTCTTGGCTATTCTCTTCCTCAGCTATTTTGCCCTACATCATCTTGTACTATTGATCATTGGCCTTGCCTCTATAGATTTTGAGGACCTGTGAAGCCATAGAATAAAATTTTATTTTATTTTATTTGTTACTATAATTATTTTAGATTTTATTTATTTGACACAGAGAGAGAGCATAAGCAGCAGGAACGGCAGGCAGAGGGAGAGGGAGAAGAAGGCTCCCTGCCGAGCAGGGAACCCAATGTGGGGCTCTCTCCCAAGACTCTGGGATCTTGACCTGAGCTGAAGTCAGACACTTAACCAACTGAGCCACCCAGGTGCCCCTAAAATTTCATATTGTACATATGTAATATTTAATAGCAAAAACTGAGAGAATGTCCCTGGGAGCAGTAAGAGGCAGTATATCCCGGTCAGCTCCTGGTAGGCCCCTGATGGCAGTGTGATGCGATAGCAGCCGAGAGTGTGAACTTTGTGCAGAACTACTGAACTTTCAGAGCCTCAGTTTCCCCCTATGTAAAATGAGGATGATAATACCTTATAAATTATTGTGTCTAAAAGTTGCTTAGCTTAGTGCTGGTGTAGACTCTTGATTAGCCTCGTGGAGGCTTATTAGGCTCTACATAGATTCTGCCTAGGCTCTTAATTAACACAGTACCTGGTACATGGTAAATGCACAATAAATGGTAATTCTTGGTAGAAAGACTAACATAAGGGTAGTAGCAGTAGTAGTAGTTATAGAAGTAGCAGCTAAAAGAGGACTTAACATGTATCCCGACTCCTAGTCCAGTGCTCTCTTTAAAATCTAGCAATGTGAGGTTTTATGCTTGTCCTCATTTTGCTTTATGGCAGGTAGATGTGTGGATCAAGACTTACAATATTCCTCCCTTTTAAGAATGAGCATATCAGGGTGCCCTGGGTGACTCAGTTGTTTAAGCATACAACTCTTGACTTTGGCTCAGGTCCTTATCTCAGAGTCACGAGATCAAACCCCGTGTTGGGCTCTGAGCTCAGTGAGTAATCTGCTTCTCCCTCTCCCTTTGCTGCTCCCCCCTTCCCCTGCTCTTTCTCTCTCAAATAAAGAAATAAATGAAATCTTTAAAAAAAAAAAAAAGAATGAGCAGATCAAACTAATACCACGACAATTTATTTTATTTTTTATTATTATTTTTTTAGAGGGGAGGAGAGAAGGGGGAGAGGGAGAGAGAGAATCTTAAGCAGGCTCCACACCCAGCACAGAGCCTGACCAGGGGCTCCATCTCACAACCCTGAGATGATGACCTGAGCCAATCAAAAGTCGGCTATGTAACCAACTGAGCCACCAAGCTGCCCCAACCCTGACATTTCAGAAAGCAGATTTGACTTCCGTGACTTTTGTACTCTTTCTCTGAGAAGGATATTGTGAGGATAAGATGACAACAATAAGGAGGCTCAGAAATCTCAGTTCACCTAGAATAGTGCCAGTTTACATCTGTTTGGGGAGTTAATTATTAAAAATGTCCCCTTTACTCTCAAAATTGTCATAGTTTGGGGGACAAATCATATGGTCGTTCTAGGCATCACACGCACCACTCTTAATCATAATCATTTAAACTTCGACTAAACTGCTCAGACTCCAGACAAATTGTATGCAATTAGTATTTTTTTAAAGTGACTGTCCCTTTAAGTGATTATGCATCACTCTCCTGGGCATAGATAAGTGGCCCATCAAAATTGTCCAAATGGGACCATTTGCAAAGAATTTCCCTATTTCCCTGAGTATCTGGACTGTGAGGTTGACACCATTCTTTCCTGCAGGAATCTGTGTTATAAATAGTATTTATCATCTGTCCCTCTGAGAGCCTAGTGAAAAATGAGTGGGGGCTGGAGGAGCCCAGGTGACACTCTCTTTGCATACAAAAGATTTAGCACAAAGATTTCCCCAGGCTTTTTCCTCCGGTGTGGACAGGAAGGTGAAGGAAAGAGCAGTTCCACAGCCCTCCTACAGTGGGAATGGGTTGGGAGAGGCCTCCTTCAGCATCATCTGCTGCACACTCCCCAGATCAAATGTCAGCTGCCAGGACCAAATGGTGCCTCCTGGAGGTCTTTAAAAAATGATTTTCCAGCTGTGAAAGACTGTGCTATTGTTCTGCTGCCTGGCCACCTTCTCTCTGGCTGGCCCACTGGCAGCAGCCACGCAGGGTAGCCGGAATGAGTCAAATCAAAGGGTCAACAATACAGCAGCCGCCCAGCCACCATCCCTCCTCTCTCGGCTGTCTGATGTCAGATCATCAAAGGCCCTGCATATGGCCCTGGCTTGCTCATCATTCACCTCACAGGCCTCTAGAATTTTCACAAGTCAGAGGAGGCGCCATGAGAAAATTTGCAGCCCCTGAGGGTGCCCTCGAGGTGGTTAATAGCCAGGGAGGGTGACAAGAAAGAGGGAAGTTTAGAGTGCTGTGGTTCCCAATTGTTTGGCTAACAGCCGGAGGTTGGGAGGTTGACCTTGAGCTTTCGTCTGCCACATGGCAGAGGCACCAGCCGGGCAGCATGCTCAGAGGGATCAGGAATAATGGAACTTGAAAATGCAAATGGTTTTAAAGAATACTTCTCCCCTCCCACTCTCCCCACTCCACCCCCCATCCCATAGTTCTGTGTGCAAGAAGAAACATTTCTCAGCTTATAGGGGAAAGTCACCACTTGCTGTAAAATCTAAAAATATAATACAGACCCACCTTCTGAGCCATACAAGCTTGAGTTTCCTGGATCCTTAGAGAAGCACGAGGTGCCCTATGCCATGACTTGATCCCAGCCCAGGGCAGTGGCCAAGTGAGACCAAAGGCAAAGAGCCTTTTATGAAAATGATTATCTGGTACTGAAAAAGGTGACTAGCAGTGGGCCGTGGATTCACCTGACACTGGCAGTGGGCCTCTGTAAGACTTGTCAGCTGTGCTCGGTCCAGGTCCCAGGGCTGGGTCCTAGCGTTGTTCTGCCCACAACAGCCCAGGGCGCTGGGGCAGAAGGGAGGGGCCGATGACAGGAATGTCTGCTGCTCTGCCTGTCAGGGGCCCCATTCCTTCCAAAATGCAGCCTGGGAGAAAATCCGGGGGCTTGCCTTGCAACCCTTCGATGCTGTTCCTGGATAAAGTGATTCAGTCTGCTCTGTATCGGGTAGCTGATCTTGTGAGATTCGTTCTTGGCTTTAAAATCTAAGCCCCAGCAGCTTTGGGCAGCATAATCAACATTTAAGAAAAAAGCTTGCTCCTTCTTATTTCCCCTATCTGAATTCTGATCCTGGTATGTGGCTAAATTTCCTGTGTTCCCTAAGGGTTTGCACATAGATAGACAAGCTCTATGTATGTAATAAAATATGTAAGACAGACTAAGTCTATGAAAGTAAGTGCAGGCTGTTGTAATTTTGATCTCAGTATCTCCCAAAGTTATCAAAAGTGTTTTGTAAACTGTAAAGTAATATACACATGTAAGTGGTTGTTGCTATGGTTATTTTATTTTGTAAAATGTTTTTTAAAAAATGCAAAAGTGATTTCTCTTGTAGAATTGGTTGTATGAGAAACATCAGGCGAGCACAGAAAGCTCCAGCTTGGTCATGGGCAGTTGTCCAAGAGCCGTTTTCAAGCCATGCAGTATTCTCGGCCCTGAAATCCACTATAAAGGTAGATTAGAGGCATACATCATCTTAAAAATGGGCTCTAGAAACAAAACCAGTTTGAAACAACTAAATAACATTTTTGAATTGTAAGATATACAAACTGCATTAATGAATGGGAAGCAGGGTGTTGCACCATACATTGACTACTATGTCTTCATGAACAAGCCCTGTCTAGAACGGCTGATTTATAGGTTGTTACAGCTTGCATAAAAAAAAAGAAAAAAAAAATTAAACTGGGGGCTCTTTGAATACAGCCGAGTGCTGAAAATCTCATTTACCATTACTTTTTAAAATCTACATATCTTTTTCAAATGCTTAAATTATTTTTACTGAACAGTAAGCTTCGACGATGAGCCTGGATTTATACAGTTGTTCTCAGAATGGGCTTTGAAAGCATCATATGGTAATTTTTTTAAGAAGAAAAAACTTGGTTATGGAGCCATAGAACATTGTCCTGAAGGAAGAGGAATCAGTCAGTGTTTCTGTAAAGGTGGTTTAACCTGCAGGCAGAAACAACTGCTCAGGATATTTTGCAAATTTACATTTACATTTGTTGATTCCATATTAAACTGAATAACCAGGCACATAGAAGGTAAAACCCTCCTTTAATTAACCCTCTTGGTGTGGGCCCATGTGATTAAATATGACGGAGCTGCTCCTGGGGTTTCTGCTACTGAAAATACTAACAATAATCATTTGTTTTGTTTTTATATTTAAACACATTATTGCATAGCTTGGTGCAGAGATAATTACCAATTTTATCTCCTGTGTTTTTCTAATGTTCATTAATAACAATAAAGGGTTGTAGGTTAAAAACTCATTTAATTGCCTTTATGTTAATGACATTATGAATAGCCTTAGCTACGAGATTCTAATTCTGTCCAGTATCCTCTTTCTCAGTGGAGCCCCAGGAGGGCTGCTCATTTTATCAGCATTACTGATTCAGAGTTTTTCCTTGCAGGTGGGTTTTTGTACATAATCAGAATTAATGCACAACACATTTTGCAAGGAATGGAGTAGAAGCACTTGGAATAAGTAATTAACTAGAGTGCCCAAGGAAATATGCCCGAGCATTTTTTTAGCATATTCATAAAACATTAAGAACAGTCATAAACACAGTAGAAACAATTTCCTGGTAATGTGCTTTTAGACTATTTTCTGGTTTCATTTTTTTAAAAAATCTCTCATATAAGGGAAATTTTTTTTTTAACTGAAAATCCCAGGGATGCAGATAAAGTGCCCAATGTGTGGTGCTTTGGGATTAGATGTGTTTGTGTGCTGCTGCCAACCACGTGGGCAGTCTGGGTACCATTTCCCTTCTTTTCCCCTGCTCCCATCTCCATCCCATTACTTAGCAGGCAGGAAAAGGAGTGAATGCAGCTTGCAACATTCCAGGAGATTACGCACCTATTCCCAATCTCTAGCATGAACCTCTTCGCTCTGGAGAAAAGGCCCAGGAAGAAAGAGAGGCAAGAAACAATGTGCTTTGCAGACTGCTTCCCCACCCCTTAGCGTGGCACACCCATCCCTCCAGCTCTTGACGGCTGAGGGCTCAGCTTAATCAGTCTCCCCAGGTCATCAAGGTCATGTCCCCATCCCCACCCCCAGGCATCCTGCATCCAAGGACAGGTCAGTAGGAGAATTTAAGGGTTTGCCCCCTCCTCCTTCAAGGTGGGTAATTCAGAAGGCCATACTGACATCAGAACACGTTGGGAGACTGGCTGAGGCCTTTGTCCTGCATCCTTCCTCCTTCCTCGCTGATGCTGCTCTGGAGAGCACTCCTCCATCCACCTCTTAGGCACACATCTCAGAGCCTATTTCCTGGGAACCCGACCCACGACCGGTAAGCTGTGATGACCAACTGACTCGTCTCCATGCTGGCTGGTGGACACGGAAGGAGCAGATACTCCCGGGCCTCTTTGACTTTGGTTTCCTTTTATGTACTTTGGGCACAGAGCTTGGCCCCCTGAATCGTGCCAGCAGCACAGTGAGGATTCACTGTCTTCCCCAAGCAGGTATCACATGACCTAAGGTATATGAAAATATTTTTAAAAACCACAGAGCGTCAAGTTAGATGGCTGAGTTCACATAGTGGCTGTGGCTTTTGGACAAGTCACTTAACGCCATTGAACATCAATTCCTCATCTGGAAAGTGGAGCTAATGGCACAGGTGATGTCCATATGGTGTTACCCCAGTCCCTAATATGTAGTAAAGCACAGTGGATGCAGTAGACCACTTTTGCCCCTTTCTCCCTTTGTACCATTTTTTATCTGGAGAGTATTATTTTGTGTGTTTTTTGGTAGAGATCAAAATATTGATTAATCAATTAACTAATATTTTAAATTCTAGCATCGTTAACACACAGTATCACAGTATTAGTTTCAGGTGTATGGAGACTATGATTTTGAATGCTGAAAATAATCTTCACTGTCAACCAGACCAGTTTCTCCAAGATTGAGGTTTAAAATAGTCCTGGCTCTTGTGGAGTTCAGCACACAGTGTGAATGGGAGCCCACAGAAGATAGTGGCATGGACCCAGCACAAAGCTCTTGATCAAAGGAAGAACCAGAACATATATAAGATCCCAGGTGACTTAGAGCAAGGCCACATTTATTTCTTCCAACTGGTACAGAGAAATAGACAACAATATTGGCTTGCCAAGGACCTGAAAACTTCAATGCATTAGCTTATTTTATTCTCATAGCAAAATTAATTAGGTACTGTTATTATGCCCATTTTACAGTTGAGGAAACTTAGGGTCAGAGAGTTTATCTAACTTTCCCTAGATTACACAGCTAATAAATTACAAACCCAAACAGTGAGATTAACCAAAATCTGATGTGACATTGCTTTGAATTTTAAGATTGCAGATTGTCTTTGATGGCACTTTACAACAGGAAATGCATGACTTGAAAAATTATTTTAAATTTCCCCCCAAATCAAAATTTTCCAGCCAATCAGATGTCCTATTACTTTTTAATAAAAATACCAGAAATACCAAAAAACTCAAGTACCATCCAAAGACTATTTTATGCTGGTACCTGGTGCTATTAACATCTCACAGGGAAGTCAAGATGTTCTGGTGCTTTAGAAAACAGAAGCTTTTCTTTACTGATGGCGTCATTACTTGGAAGCACAGCTCCCTTGGTCTTAAAATTAAAAATACAGTCTTGGAAAGACTGTTTAAGAGACAGTTTAAGTGACCTCGAAGTAATCACTATTCAAAGCAGTGTCACATCAGATTTTGGTTAATCTCACTGTTCAAAATGCATTGAGTACAAGAATATTATTTCCTTATGCTACTATAGATTTATAGAGCACCTAAAATTTTTTCAAATGCTTTTACACTTATTTGACTTAATGACAACTCGGTGGAGTGGATCCTAGTGCACCATTTTCCAGAAGATACGACTTAACTTCTTTTAAGGAAACTGTTCAAGTGCCAAAAGATCTCTTAACAGTAGAGATGAGTCTAGAATTTTTGTTACTCAAAATCTTGGTTTTGGCCTAGCAATGTCAGTGTCACCTGGGAGTTTGTTAGAGAAGGAAGCTCTCAGGACCCTCCCAGATGTACTGAGTCAGAATCTGTCTTTTTTTAGATTTTATTTATTAGAGAGAAACTATTAATAAATCGGGGGGAGGGGCAGAGGGTGAGGGAGAGAGAGAGAGAGAGAGAATCCCAAGCCAATTTTGCGCTGAGCACAAGGTCCAGTATGGGGCTTCATCCCAGGACCCTGAGATCATGACCTGGACTGAGATCAGGAGTTGGACACCTAACACACCAAGCCACCCAGGTGCCCCTAGAATCTGTCTTTTAACGCAGTCCTGTAAATCTGTATGCATATAGACGTTTGACAGCACTGTCTCCTCTCACTGTTTTCACTCAGATCCTTTCACCTCTCCAGTCTAGAATGCAAACCCCGCGAGGGGAAGGCCTGCAGCTGGCTTGTCCACCACTGTACCCTAAGCACTTGCACAGTGCCTGGGCCCAAGTAGGCATTCCCTTAGACGCACCCATAGCTGTATCATTGGGTAGCTCGTCCTGCCAGCCAGTTACCATCTGTATCCCTTCCTAGAGGAAAGAGGCTAATTTTCCGTGTTCCTGAAGGTCCACCACCAGCGCACAGGTATTTGTGCTTACTTTGTTCATCTGAAAAAGGTGAAGTCATGCTTAAGAGATATCCTGAAGCCTGTGGTCTACAGTCCTGTGTCGCCGTCCACCAAACCAGTGCCTGTAGGGAGGGGGAACTCTGTGCTGTGTAATTATTTACATGAAAACAACATAAATGAAGAGAAAAGGCTATTTATATCAAGTGCTACTAATTAAATGAGAAATAATGGGCCCTGCTGAGAAAGAATACAGTCGGAGAAAGCAAGAAAAACTTCCTGCCAGCAAAGACTAGCAGACAATGGGACAGTTTTCCTAGTGGGATAATTATGACTCCTGGAGCAGACTGTCCGAGGCAAGATGAGATAAGTACCAGGAAACTATAATGTGCTTCCAACCCTATTATCAATGATGCTTTCAGGCACTAGCTCCGGGTCACAGGTTTTGAATACACTAAATGCTTAATTCAGTGCTGCCCTTTCACCTGAAATATCTCAGGGTGAGAGAAAAATATGTGCACCCGTCCAGTGCTCCCTGATTTAACTCTTCATTGAAACACTCTAGGAATAAATGATAGAGGGGGAAATTACATTCTCCACGTCTCTCTCCCACCCAGAAACTGATTTCTATTTCAAATAGCTGATGTGGTCATCCAATAATTGTGAAGATGATCCTCCAACCCCCTGCCTTACTTTTTTCCCCAAGATCACTCTGAAAAAATATTTTAGAAGCAGGAGGTTGGTGGTGTGGAGGTGAAAGACTCCTATTCAGAAAATCAGTGCAGAGTGAGGTATCATAAGATGCTGATTTATATAGGCTGCTGTGTTGAAAACGACTTGCTTTCTCATTAGTCAGACCTGGTTGATGGCTATGATAAAAAGTAAGACAAATAATTTAAAACAAATACAAGATAAAAACAAGACAAACAATTTAATACTTGCAGAGTAGGCTTGACTTTCGATTTGTCCTTGGAAGATTTGAGCCTAAGTAAAGAGAGATTCACAGATAAGTCAAAAGACTGCAAGGCACTAATGCCACAGAGTGATGCCCTTCAGGGCTCTGGTTCTGGGAAGGAATGACCTGGGTTTAAATCCAGGTGGACCCTAGCCTTTCTGGCACCTCATCCAAGCACTCCTAGGTCCTGTGTTCCCCTCTTGTAAGGCGCAGCTAGCAATAGAAACTACCTGTGGTGGGTGGGAGGAATAAAGGCCATAGTTCCATTCCATAAATGGAATTCACATTGCCTGGCTGAGTTGGGGCTCTAGGTAAATGTTACTGCCTTTGCTATGCAAACACGTAGCTTCTATTTGAAAATATTTCCAGTTTTATATATACTTATCATAATTTTCTATGGGATTGAAGCAGTGAGGATTGAGAAAAGTTATCTAGAGCCTATTTCTTACCTTCAGTGAGCTTGCAAACTAGCTGGAAAGATGATGTGAGAACATGAAACTATTAAAGAAAATGAGAGAACTGGATGAAAGTCAAATGAGAGATGGTGGCTAGAGGAGGAGAGAGGTGAGGGATGGGGAAGTGTGGGAGGGATTAAAGGTATGAACAGAGGTAAAAGGCTTCAGGGAAAAATAAACTGGACTATGGCAGGGCTCTGGGAGACATGCAGATGTTGAAAAGTTTAGTGAGCTATATGACTGTGAACTTAGATCTGGTATTGAAATACCCTGGTTGTCTGAAAAATTATACCAGGGAGTGCCACTTGTGAACACTTGGTGGCTTGTCTTTATAACAAACTATAAGTTATATTCTTAGTGGTTCTTGGACAAAAGATCCATTCATCCATGTTTATTGAGCATGTAATATATGCTAGGCACAGGGAATATAGATATGAACAAGAAGAACCATATCCCTATCTTTATAGAGCTCATATTCTGCTGGAGGTATAACATAAGCTTATAAATCTATAATATCAGTAGAGACTAAGCAGAGTAAGGAACAGGATAGGCTAGAGGTGGTGATTTTAGGTAGAGTCATTGGGAAGCCCTCTTTGAGGGCTGGACCTATGAGCACAGGCCTGAAGACTAGAGGAAGAGTGTTTCAGGTAGATGGGCAAGCAGGTGTGCAGGCTCCAAGGCCGGCGTACATTTCCTGCTTGGAAGGAAAGCCTGTGCCACCACGAAGGAGTGAACATGGCCATTTGAGTGCCATGTAGTTTCTTCCATAGTACTTCAGTTATGTCTGCCCAAAAGGCACATGAATGAGCAAAGTTCAGAATCATCGATCAGACTAACAAAAGTAAGTGAAAAAATGGAGTTGAAGGCATACTAGTGATGCACTTGGCATTTGCAAGCTGATGAACTCATTTTTCTTAAGAACACCAGGAAGTTTAAGATGTGTCCAAATGCTTAGGCCTGAGTTTGAATTATTTTCCATCTTTCTACTTGCTAACACGTGATAATGATTCGTATGTAGTAAAATTACTCAGTTTACTAAAAATTCACGAAACAGGTTTATTTCTGGATAAGAATAAATGAGTACATTGTGCGCTGGCACCTTCGTCTTGGGACTTCCCCCTGAATAAAGCCATATTATTGTCTAACACCAATAATTCAAGTGACAATGTGTTGTTGCAGGTCTGTTAACCTGAAATCTTGAACTAAATCTGTCAAAAATTTTCTTTTTTTTTTTTTGCAAACTGGCTAAAACGTTTAGTGGCAGGGGAAAAAAATGCCATGGAAGCACTATGTTAAGAAACCTTTGTTTCAACACAAAGACTTGTTTTTATTTAATAATTTCTGCCAACAGTCTGGTAACATATTCCAATTTTGATTTTCCCATTTTCTCAAACTGTGCTGATACAAATGTAGACATCTAACATGCGAACCATCACGCTTCAGCCCCCTCACTAGAGGGAGAGAATAATTATTGATATGTATGTATAAATGGTATGTTCTTCAACTTCTTGATTCCTTAACCTTTCAGTGGAAAAGGCTCTTGGGATGTTATTGAGGAAAAAGTGGCTTTTTCCTTCCAGATGGATTTGTTGGCTAGGGCAATATTTTTAGTTATGCCAATAAAAGGAAAGGGAGACAGAAAATCAGGCAACTGCCGGAGTGGTTAGTGTGGGACTATTACCTAGGCAGAAATGAGGCCAAAGAGATGATAAATGTGTGTCTCTCACGCACTCCATCAGCTGAAGCCTGACCTGGATCTTCTTTTCCATCTGAGCTCCAAGCAAGCCACCATTTTTCACAGCAGCACTTAATAGTGGACATTAACTTAGCCCTCCCCAGAAGGGCTGACCTGCAGTCTACACTCGGTGCTTCTCCAAACTGTAATCACCTGCTCAGTCTGTAATTTTATCAAATAGCACGCACCTTTTTCAGCCACTTATTGGCCAATTAAGTCAAGTTCTCACTGAGGGGGTCCAGCTGGCTTCAAGTTATCTAAGATGAATTGATTGAAGACGTTCTGCAATCTATGAACCCAGTTTAATGATCTAGGTGATAATACTTGTAATTCTTCTCAGTCAGGGGAATTTGCTGCAGCTGCTGTCAGCAAATCCATGTTCTGATACACTCAAGAACCAGAAAAGCAGTAATCCGCCCTCCGAGTTCCATAGCGATGGCTGCGTTATGGAAAGAGAAAGTTCAAATTCACTGGGCATTGCCAAGTGAAGACAATCTTTTCAGCGATACGTTTTTACTTTATCCCATTGTGTTTCTTTTTTTAAAGGTAGACTATGGGAAGAATACATCATTGATAATACTTCGTCAAGAACAGTGAATTGCAAATTAAATGCATTAAACACAAAATGCAATAAACAGCACCTCAAATGTTTTGCGATACAAAAAGCATTGCTTTAAGGTAAGAACATGATATTTTCTAATATGTTGGGGTGGGGCTCCAAGGATGAAAGTCATTATTTTTATATGAAGTGTTTCATGGAAGTCAGAAATACTAAGGGTTTGTGCTCCCACCCCCGGATTCCTGGCTATTGAAGTGATAATGAAGAAGTGTCAGACGGTGACACAGGCCTTCCGTGTATCTCCAAACACTTTCTGCACAGTGACATATTTTTAAAAAGTAATCATTAAATAATTTGCTTGCTTGCTTTCCTATCTGTGCATTGGTTCCCTGAGCTGCTGAAATGTTAATTCTCCTCCCTATGAAGCAAATACTGTAAATAACACTCCGAAGGTTTTTCTGGATGTTGCAAATTCAGAATACTTAGGAGCACTCTTTCCTACTGTGGTCTGTGAAGTTTGTGTTTACAAACTGAAAAGCTGGTTTTGATTTTCTTACGAAAGTGGCAGCTGTGATATTAATTTACGCTGTACTGAGGAGCAGCCGCCCCTCTCTTCCTGGAGCGTAGGTTCCTTTTCCTGAGAGGTGTGATTGAACTTGGCTTTAGGGATGTGTGACTTGCTGAGAAAGCCTGGTGATTTTGATAAGATTTCAAGTTCTTTTCAGTGATGGAGGGAAAGAATGGACGAGGAAGGATGTATCATCAAGTACAGGGAAGGGTTTGGTGGGAAAACGTCATTGGACCATGGCCATCCGCCAAGGATCCAAAATTCTTCTCTACCAAGTAAAGAGCAAGAAACAAGGAGTGACTTTTTCTTTCATTTTTCTAACCAGGACAAGGCAAGCCTAGGCAGAGCTTTCGGGTCTGGTACAAAACAAAGTTTTCTCTGAGAACAATACATCTGATTATTCAAAGAACTCTTCTCTGTGTGTTTTTGCCTCTATACGCGTCCTTCCCCCCTTCTTTGTTTATGGGTTAACCCAACTTAAAATGCCCTAACTACTATAAATGAAAAATCTTATCCAAATGGGATTAATTATAATAACTAATAATCACTTGACAGATGCCAGACCCTGGTTCTAAGAACTCTACATAGATTTAAAATTCAGTTAATTCTCACAACAATGTATGAGGTCAAGGCCATTACCTACATTTTACAGATGAGGCAACAGAAGAACAGTGAAGTTAAGTAACTTGCCCACAGTCACACAGCCAGTAAATGCCAGAGACAGAGTATGAACCAGGTAGGCTGGGTGTAGTGCCTATGTAATTACTGACTACGTGCTGCCTCTCTGACTTCTCATAGCCCAAAGTTTGAGCTTATCTCTGTTTTAGCTTTCCAGCCTTTCCCATATATCACCACAGGGGAGGAATTACAGAAGAGCAAAAAGAACTGATGTCACAACTAGCAGAAACCAAGTGCTTGTCTTCAGGAGACCTTACCCCAGATGTATTACTGGGGGCCTGTCTAACCTCCAAAGAATTCAAAACACTTCAGAAATGTACTTGAGTCATCAGTATGTTAGCAGAGTGTCAGAGGAGGAGATAGCTTGCTCTTATTTTTTTTTTTAAACATTTAGTTTTTGTTTTGGAGAGATTTTCATCATCTCCATTTTGTCATTTCTTTCTCTTAAATGAGATTTCAAAAATTTATTTATTTGACACAGAGAGAGAGAGAACAGTAGGCAGAGTGGCAGGAGGAAGGAGAGGGAGAAGCAGCTCTCCACTGAGCAGGGAGTCCAACACAGGGCTCAGTCCAGGGCCCTGGGATCATGACCTGAGCCAAAACAGATGCTTTAACCGACTGAGTCACCCAGGTGCCCCCTCTCTCCTTTTTTAGACAGATCAACACAAAAAACAAACTGTGAGGTTGACCTTGAACTCATTTCTCTCTGATCTTAACTTGATTTCTCCTTTGGGCTATTTTATCTCATTGAAACATGGATTAACATGACCCTTTCCAGATATATATTCAGATTATTCTTGGGAACAAAGAATGTCTTTTATTTTAATCTGTCACTGTTATAGCTGTTGAAAAAAATTAGGTCTTACTGGGGAGGGGGGTAGAAGGACGGGGTGATGGACATTAAAGAAGGCACGTGATGTAGTGAGCACTGGGTATTATGTAAGACTGATGAATCACTGAACTCTACCTCTGAAACTAATAATACAGTGTATGTTAATTAATTGAATTTAAATTTAGAGACTTTTTAAAAAATTAGATCTTACGATGCAGGTGAAGATCTGGTATGGGAATAGAGATGTAAGAAAGGGAAAACTGTGTGCAAATTATATCTTTGAACTTTACAGATGAAGAAACAGAGGCTAAGGTCACATGTCAACTTTGTTTTACTACCTTGGGCATCTCTTTCAACAAATAAAAATGCGTTATAATATGAAATTTATTTATTTATTTATTTATTTTAAAATATACATGATCTCCATTAGAGTTTCATTGACTTAGGACTTCTTGTTATGTACTCACAAGGCACTCACACCTTCCTTCTTAGCATTAATCACAGTTATAATTAATGCATAATAATTGCTTATTTAACTTTGATTTCCCTAACTAGAAAATTCCACAAGGGTAAATAACATGACTGTGGTTTTCACTACAATATCCTCAGTGTATCTGGTACATAGTAGGTGCTTATATATATATTGAATGATATAAATGAGTAGTGCATAAAATATTTTTTGTTGCTAAGAGTAAAACAATGTTTTACTTTAAATTGATAAATGTTAATGCAGCTTTAGGTGCATAGCAAAATTGAGTGGAAAGTGCAGAGAGGTTTTTTTTGTTTCTGTTTTTGTTTTTTTGCAAAGAGTTTTCATACATTCCCTGTCTCCACACACAATATCCTCCACCATAGACTAAAATGGTGCTTTAAACTAAGGATGAAACAGTTCTTCCTTGGTTTCTAGTCTCATTTTTCTCCAATATAATAGCTGGAGAATAACAATGAAGCCCCCATATAGTGACTTAGATAAAATAGAATTTGTCTCTCTCTCCAAGGACAGTCTGGCTGATTCCGAATGGAGGGGTAGCTCTGCTCCATGAAGGCTTGGATCTGCCATCCCCAACATATGGCTTCCAAGGCTGCTCAAGTTGTCATCATTTCCAGCTGGTAGGGATGGTGATGAGCCAAAATCCAGCATGTGGAGCCCTTCTTAAGTTGGAGATGACACAGAAGTTGCACACATCTCTTTCTCTCACATCCCATTATCCTAAACTTCAGGACCATAGTCACTTCTAGCTGCCAAGGAGGCTGGGAAATGTAATTGCTTTCTGGGTGGCCATGTGCCCAGAAATATGGAAAAGATGGATTTTGAAGGACAGCTAGAAATCAGACATACCCCAGGATGAGAAATGTTTATGATAATAGACAACCCAATGAAACCTAAATAAGAGGAACTAAAGCTGTAAAGCTCTAATCTTCAAATACCTCAATAGGATCTTCTCACCAATATAAAGCCACGTCACTGGTTTTAGAAGTACAAGCCATACAAGAAAGAAATGGCGTGATAACAAGAGGAAGCCCGCTGTAGTACTAACAGCAATGTGAGGAAATGGTTCTTTGCTTATCATTCATTCTTTGCATCATACTTTTCCCTTTCCAGTAAAGAAAATGGCATTATAGATAGCCTCTAAGATAGGACTCAGTGACTTCAACCTCTTAGTAATCCTATCCTTGGAAGTCCCTTCCCCTCTAATGTGGGCTCGATTTGTTGATTTGCTTCCAAGAAATAGAATCTGTCAGCAGATCAGGCTCTCATCTTGGGACCCCTGTCTCACTCTCACTCACCTGCTCTGTGGGAAGCCAGCTGCCAGACTGAGCTGCTCTGTAGAGAGGTCCATGCATCAAGGACCTCCAGGCAACGGTGAGAACCGGGGCCTCCGTTCAATAGTCTCTGAGAAACCAAATCCTGCAATCATAGAAGCAGATTCCCTGCAAAGGGATCCTCCATATGAGACCACTGCACTGGTCCTCATTAGACACCTTGAGTCACTCTGGCACCTCACTAAACTATGCTTCTGGATCCATAGAAACTGGGACTAATACATGTCTATGGACTTAAGCCATTAAGTTTAGGGGTACTGAAGTGACTAATACAAGTAATTGTTAATTCATTTCAGCACTATGTAGCTACCGCAAATGTCAATCACTAGAATATAGATTCTAATGGTCCTATAATTTTCTAGTAGTAATTTTGTGTAATGAGCATCTTTAAGTGGTCTAACTAACCCAAACTATAATTTAATCCACTGGTTTCTAAAGTCTGGTCTTGGAACACCTAGGGGTCCCCAAGACTCTCTTAGGGGAATCCCCGAAGCCAAAACTCTCTCTTTTTTTTTCTTTTACAATACTGCTAAGATAGTTTTGGTTTGCAGGACTACTCATATTCTCAGTGGGGTTTTCCTAAACCTGCATGATATGGAGCAGTGTATCATTCTTCTGATATTTATGGACTGTGTGCTTATGTAATCTTGTGTTTTCTAAAATGTTCTAAGGTAGTTAAATAAATTTAGTATATAAGCACATGCAATTTCTGAGATTAACTCAATTGTTCTCAGTACTTCTGTGCTTTAAGTAGTTATCTTCAACTCTGTAACCTCAGAGAATTGTTATTTTGAAATTCTGAAGTTTTCCTTGCATCAGTGCAGAAACACAACAAAAATCACACTTTTGTTGTCTGGTTTTGCAGTGATACTTTAGAATTTTCTCAGTTTTAATTTTTGATATGGTAAGTATTGGATAGTTAAAATCCCATAAACAACATCTCTTTGGATTCTCAATGATATTTTTTTTTAGTGTAAAAGAGTTATGAAACAGGGCGCCTGGGTGGCTCAGTGGTTAAAGCCTCTGCTTTCGGCTCAGGTCACCATCTCAGGGTCCTGGGATCAAGGCCCATGTCCAGCTCTCTGCTTAGCAGGGAGCCTGCTTCCTCCTCTCTCTCTGCCTGCCTCTCTGCCTACTTGTGATGATCTCTCTCTCTGTCAAATAAATAAATAAAATCTTTAAAAAAAAAGAGTTGTGAGGCAAAATGTTTGAGAATTGATTGTGCTGCATATGATAAGGGACATAAAAGTGTATATATAGCCATTTCCCTTAAATAGCTTAAAATCTAATTGTGGAGAGAAGCCTCATTTTTTTTGTTTGAGCTATATACTACAACACTAAATCTTGTAGCAGGGACCACACACACAATAGAATTATATGGAATGGAGAAGTTAGGAGAGGGGGCAGTGTCAATGGGGAATGACTAGTGCCAGAAGAAAGGCCTTTCGGTCCTCCTAATGAGAACTTTCATGAAAACAAGAAGAACATTTGTAGAGAAGACAGTGGGAAAGTCTATCATTGGAGGCACCAGAAAAGTAAAGCCAAGTCTCCAGCAGCTCTCAGTCATGTGCTAACTTTGATTTGGGGAACTTCCATGGGAGTGCCATCTGCCAATTACATTCTGCTTGCATCAGTGACCTGTTGGCATTACCCTCAAAAGGCAGGCATGGTTCTGACTTAGACTTCTCTTAAGGAAGAAATTTGGAATCTCATGTCCTGTAAACCAAACTTCATCCTACCGAAATCCACACTTAGAATTTTGAAGCTGTTGCCCATGTTAGGCATGTGTTAGACTCAGGGTGTTTTTCTATTTGGGGGCTATTGTGGCACTTACTTTGGTGAAAAGACAAAAAAAAGTGGGAGTATTTAACTGCTTTCGAAAAAGATGCCACTTCTGTTTGAGCAGTAAGAATTAGAGATGCTGGGCTGTAGTCTACTGTGCACAAGTGTGGGGATCTCCAGTAGCTTCAGCTCTCTGACTCTCAGTTCTACCATCTGGAGAATGGAGATAATTGCCCGGCATACCTCATGATGTGATCGGCATGATCATGGGAGAGAATTGTGTAGAAGAGAATGGGAAGCCATATGGAAATTTATAATCATAGTAATCCTAATGAAAAAGCTAACATGTATTAAGGACTTACTTCACGCTAAGCACTGTTTTAAGCACTTTCCTCATATTATTTTGATTACTAAATACATTGGATCTTATTAAACTTTAACATAGTATTAAAAGTTTCATTGAGATCAGTAGCTTCATGGCATAAAACACAGTATGTCCTAACAGTTAATTCTTTAAACAAACAAACAAACAAACAAACAAAACACAACAAGAAACAAGAACTCCTGCTTATTGAAAATTTCTTTAGTTCTTGGAATTTAAGAAGCAGAAAGGAGATGTTTGTCCTAAAGGTGCTATATCTGTGCCCTTCTCTAGAAAAGGTAGATGTCCAGGGTATAGTTTATGAATTACAATAAACCTTCCTTTAATAGAGAGGAAAATTTTTGTCAGAAGCTTTATAATCAGAGGGGTTTATTCTAGGATATCAAAAAGGGAGATGTACTATGATTCAAAAACAGTAATTCTTGATCAGTAGTTTCAAAGACCCTCCAAACAAAAAGACGTGTGTGGAAGACTTTGAGCAGAAGGGAGTGAAGAGACTGAACCTTCAGGCAAGAAAGGCCCAGGGATTGGGCGCCTGGGTGGCTCAGTGGGTGAAAGCAGAGGCTTTCGGCTCAGGTCATGATCTCAGGGTCCTGGGATTGAAGCCCACATTGGGCTCTCTGCTCAGCAGGGAGCCTGCTTCCTCCTCTCTCTCTGCCTGCCCCTCTGCCTACTTGGGAACTCTCTCTGTGTCAAATAAATAAATAAATAAAATCTTAAAAAAAAAAAAAAAAGGCCCAGGGGCATGTGACCTGGGTTAAGGTGTAGATAGGTTCCCTGTGCTAGACTCAGTCAGAGCAGGGAAGCTTCATAGCAATGCTACCTTTTGGGGCTTCACAGAACACAAACACACACACAGATGTGTATTCAAGAGCACACAGTCACCTCTGTCACCCAGGATTAGTGATTAGCATTGACACAGGGTGACCCACTGTGGTAACTAACACAGTTCAAGACCCAGGAGAATGTTATCTCTTCATCTTTTGCCCTTTGTCCCTTAAACAGTGTGTGAAGCCACAAGGGTCCACGGACAGTCTACTCTCTATGCAGGAGTCAGACAGTGCCCCAGAGTGCAAGGAGAATCTGACTGGCAGAAGCACTTAGGTAAGAGAAAAGACAAATGAACATGTCAAATTCTTCCTCTCATGCAGTGTGAACGTTATAGATTTTTGCATAATAAAGTATCATTTCCCAGTAGCACCAGGCATCCATCTTCTTGCTTCTCTCTGTTCCAACGTGGGGCCAGGTACTCAGGAACTGCTGTGGCATTCGCTACAGTTGGGTAGAGTAGGAAAGGGACATCTTGCAACAATTCATATCATTCCTAAAATTGCACTTGTTAGTCTAGATGTCACTTCTAAGGCACATGGTACCTATTCTTTACATTGATAACTAGATGTCCTCTGAACCCTATAATTGCCAATAGTTTTGCCTATATGAAAATGTTTAATAAGATAATTAAATTTTTCTAAAATTAAAATGAAGGTTTATTTAAATAATGTAAATAATTGTCAATAATTTCTAATTTTAAGGGAGCCTATGTTTCTGGCCATCGTAGATGAGAGTATAGTCTTAATTGAAGAGACATTTCATAATAAGTTAAATAATGTCCTACTATTTTTTGTTTTTTACATAATAACCCAATTAGAAAATGTAAAATAAGAATATAATACCATATATATATTTATACATATTTCTTTAAAAGATACTCCTTTAAAAAAGATATTCCTTTAACATAATCATGTTAAAAATGAAGGCAGTGCATTTGATATTAAAATAGTTTATGATATTTTCGGCAGAAGTGCTATTTTGTTACATGTGACTGCATTATAGTTTTTTGAGCATATGTAAAATTTATATGTAAAGTTCATTTTCTAGTTCAAATATTGGTTTAAGGCTTTTATTGACAAGTCCCATTGCTCCTGCCTTAGCAGAATGAAGTTTCTCCAAATCGAAATGAAATAAAATACATATTTACATATATGAGCTATGATAACTTAAGAAATACTGGTTAATTTGTCATTGCTGTCAATAGAACACATGAAAATCTTGGTTATACCAATATAATTAGTAATTTTCCTAAAAATGAAAGCAAGACAAATTAATTTTATGTAGCAAATATATGCTAATGAATTATGTATGTCTTTATTACTCAGCCAAGAATCACCAGCCATCAACAGAACACCCAGACATGCACAATAATAATTAATTCAGTCATCTTTGATACTTTACAGTCAGTTATATAAAAAATAGTTTTACATACATTTTCTCAGTTTTGTCATTATGAATATTTATTTGTCAAGGTAAGAACATAGAACATATTTTATCTAGCAGTTTTTAGCTTTATTTATAACTTCTTAATATTTAGACTTATGATCTATAGGCTTTCATTTGTTCTCTTGCCTTGGGTCCAACAAAAGTGGAAGTGGGGGGCGCCTCGGTGGCTCAGTTGGTTGGGTGACTGCTTTCGGCTTGGGTCATGATCCCGGAGACCCGGGATCGAGCCCCACATCGGGCTCCCTGTTAGACGGGAAGCCTGCTTCTCCCTCTCTCACTCCCCCTGCTTGTGTTCCCTCTCTGGCTGTGTTTCTCTCTGTCAAATAAATAAATAAAATATTAAAAAAAAAAAGTGGAAGTGGGTCAGCCACCTGGAGGGGAAGGAGATATCAACCCCTGGCCCCATCCTGTCCTGGCTAGTTGACCTAAAGGATAAAATCAGAGAGCCCCTTAGGTGTAGTTGGGCAGGCCAAGTGAGGATTCCACACACTTTCCCCTTTCTCATACTCAGCAGGAGACACCCACACATCCATCCCCATATTGTCCTAGAAAATCCTGGACTTTCTAAAGTCCAGTGACTTTCAACAAGGGATAAACCTCTACAGTAACACTTAAAAATACAAATGTGCGATCTAGGTGACACTTTAGTGTGAACGACTCTTAGATGGCGTAATTAGTCTTCCAGTTTATCCATCCTCTGGCTGAATCATTCATTAATGAAGAGTGCACTATTTAGTTTGGGGGCAGTCCTCATCCAATTGGTCATGTTTGGTTTAAAGAGAAGAGGAAAGGTGACTTGATGAATTGAGAGATGTCTTAAGATAGACGAAGGATTTTCATGGCAGATTATATTTAATCTATCTGCAGTGACCCAGTTGTTGTTCAGGCTCAAGGGTGCTCAAGGGTACTCAGCTGAGGGGCAGTGGGGGAAGAAATCTAGTTCTTGCTTTGCTCACCAAGCCATATGCCCCAGTGCCGGGCTGAGTCAGCCTTCCGCTCTGACAAAGGTGCTGTGCGAGGCAGCTGGGGCGCTGCCTGCCTGACTCCAGATGACAGAATTAGCCCCAAAGAGTGAAAGTTATGTGAATGCCAATTTGTGGTTAGTGTAACAAAAAGATGGCTTCTAAACTTGATCTCATTTAGTCCTTATAACAACCCTGAAAAGTAGGTACAATCATTGCCTTCATTTGCTGAGAAGTTTTACAACTTGCCCAGTGTTTCTTTTCTTTTTTTTTCTAAGATTTTATTTATTATCTGACAGAGACACAGTGAGAGAGGAAAGAAGCAGGGGAAGTGGGGGAGGGAGAAGAAGGCTTCCTGCTGAGCAGAGAGACTAATGTGGGGCTCAATCCCAGAACCCTGGGATCATGACCTGAGCTAAAGGCAGATGCTTAAGGACCGAGCCACCCAGGCATCCTTGCCCAATGTTTCTTAGTGGCAAACAGGTTACAAAGCCAGGCTTTTGTGATAAAAACACCAGTGCTCATTCTATTTTATACTATGATACATTTTCTAACAATTTGGGCAATTCATTAATTAAATGAGCTGTTTGGTTTTTTTTTTAAGATTTTATTTATTTATTTGTCAGAAAGAGAGAGAGAGAGAGAGCACAAGCAAGGGGAGCGGCTGGCAGAGGGAGAAGCAGGCTCCCTGCTGAGCAAGGAGCCCAATGCAGGACTCAAACCAGGACCCTGGGATCATGACCTGAGCTGAAGGCGGATGCTTAACTAACTGAGCCACGCAGGCGTTCCATGACATGGGCTGTTTCTAAAGCAATTTACATATTGCTTCACGTGTTTAAGAATAAACTGAATGCTAACTCAGCAGATACATCACAAAGTAAACTCATGTATCTGTAAATAGTTGAATCAGGTAATGCCTACGGAGTCCAGTTTTGGTCAGGAAAGCAGAAGCCACTGTGTATTTCAGATATGAAGAGTTTCAATGCAGGGAATTAGAGGCATAACCAACCACTGGAAGAGTTAGGGGAACCAAGATCAGGGAAGCCACCAGTGATGATCTCAGGGTGCCATACAAAAGCAGATGATTCAGAAGAGTGTAAATTTTAAGGACCTCTGGAAAGTTCCTGCCCTCTCTCTCAGTCTGTAGCATTGATCAAGGTATTTTTTAGAATTTCATCTGGTAGTTCTTTAGAACCTCACATCTACTCATGCATCTAAGTGAACTGAATCCCAAGAATTATGGCCTCTCCTCTTCAGCCTTCAATTCTCACAGGAGTGTCTTTTCATGAAAGAGATGCCGACTGTGGTCAGAACCGTTGAGGAAAGTGTTGGGGGAAATGCAGTTCTTGGCTGAAAGAAGTGATGGTGAAACTGAGTTGACAACAGACACTCCAGCAAAATCCGTGCCTCTTCCCACCATAATGATGTAGGAGTTTATAATGTACACTTACTAATTTTCAGACTTTCTCTTATTCTATAGGGAGTTGGGAGTTAAAAGAGCAGGAAGTTATTAGATCCCTTCAAGAGCCCTTGTCACTGCAGGAAATATAGCACAGAAAGGGAAAGCTGAAGCAAGCTCTATGTAAATTTCCACATGTCGTGATTTTGCCTAAGATTTGAGCACTTTCAACTGGTCTAGGCCCAAGAAAACCAGGGAGCTGCAAAAGCAGGACTTCTCCCCAGACTTTAGAAAAATTAGTGTTCACAGAAAGGATTGTATTCTTTTTTTTTTTTTAAGAATCAACTTTTTTTTAAAAAAGATGTTATTTATTTGACACAGAGAGAGATCACAAGTAGGCAGAGAGGCAGGCAGAGAGAGAGGAGGAAGCAGGCTCCCTGCTGAGCAGAGTGCACGATACGGGCCTCCATCCCAGGACCCTGAGATCATGACCTGAGCCAAAGGCCGAGGCTTAACCCACTGAGCCACCCAAGCACCCAAAGGATTGTATTCTTAGGAAATATTGGAATGGCAAATTTTAAAAGGCTATGTTTACGTATGGTGAATCACAGACTCCAGAACCTAGACATCATTTGGTCTCAGATACCGCAAACCACCTCTCATTTCTGGAAATGGGCATCTCTGAGAGTATGTTTGGGAGGTATAAGTAATAAGTATGCCTTCTACTAAGAATCCTGGCAAACTCTTGACAGGAGGAATGGTGGCAAATAGGGTGGCGATGGGGGATTTGCAGAGCTGTCTGTTAAGGGTTCAGGACCTACCAATATGGCCCAACATGCTGGTTGGCAACACCTCTAATTTAGTGCAACAGTCAAGGGAGGTTAAAGGACTAAGTGAAATCACAAGCAAGTAAATGGCAGAGTCAAGACTGGAATTCAAGTATCCTGACATCCAACTAAGGTTATTTTCTATAATAGCATCTTCCACTTCTCATGCTGTCATATCATATCTTATCTATCTATCTGCCTATGTCTTTATCTATCATTTATCTACCTCTCTTTTCTACCATTCTCCCCTCTATCTATCCTTCTCTTTTTCTATAAGCATCTAATCACTTAGCTATGTAATCTCTTCTGGCGTCCATTCATGTACATTCATGAGACTCTATGAAGATACAAAAAGGTATTGATTTCCTCTTCTAAGTTAATGGAAGAAGGGGAGTTGGAAATGAGGGAGCTATTGACTTTTGTTTATTTATTTTGGCTCCTACCTGAGTAAAGAAAAGCTTTTAGGCCGCAACAGGTATTATAACAATAGCAGGACCTATGAATTTTTCCAATAGGTAATTCCAGGCTGAAGACAATGTATGTGACAAACAGCCTAGTGTGCTGCAATATTAAGACAGTAGGCCACTATGATCATAATATGTTAGCTATTGATAATGAGATTACAAACTCCCATCTTCCAGTGTACTACTCCCTTCTGTGTCTTGGCACTCAATTTTGTTGCTGGGGAACATCCTCAGCTGACGTGACAAAATAGGCTTGGTTGGTGTGAGCAAATCTTTTGCTTACATTTGGTGTAAGAATTCTTACAGCTTTTTAAGTATCAGTCAAACCACATAGTCTTATATCACCTTAGGAAACAAATCTTTTCTTTTAAGATTTTATGTATTTATTTGACAGAGAGAAACATAGCTAGAGAGGGAACACAAGCAGGGGGAGTGAGAGAGGGAGAAACAGGCCTCCCGCTGAGCAGGGAGCCTGTTGTGGGGCTCAATCCTGGACTCCAGGATCATGATCTGAGCCGAAGGCAGACGCTTAACTGAGCTACTCAGGTGCCCCATTAGGAAAAAAATCCTTAAAATAACTTGCTCAAAGACTCAACCAAAAAAAAAAATAGATCTAATCAATGAATTCAGTAAAATTGTAGAATAAAAGAATTACCATACAAAAATCAGTAGCGTGTCTATACACTAACAGTGTAATTTCTGGAAATTCATCTGGAAGAAAATTGATCCCATTTATAACAGCATCAAAATAATAAAATACTTAGGAATAAACTTAACTAAGGATATGAAAGAACTCTAATCTGGAAGCTAGAAGACATTGATGAAATAAATTGAAGAAGACAAAAGTAAATGGAAAGGTATCTTATGTTCATGGATTGAAATAATTAATATTATTAAAACATCAATACTACCCAAAACTATCTATAGGTTCAATACACTCTCTATCAAAATGTCAAGGACAGTTTTTACAGAAGTAAAAAAAGAACACTCTTAAAATTTATATGGAACCACAAAAGAACTTGAGAAAGAAGAGTGAACCAGGAGGTATCACACTTCCTGATTTCAAGCTATACTATAAAGCTGTAGTCATCAAAACAGTATGGTACTGACATTAAAAACAGAGTAGTAGACCCATGGAACAGAATCAAAAGCTCAGAAATAACCAAAGCAAATACAGTCAACCAATATATGATAGGGAAGCCAGCAATACTCAGTGGAGGAAAGACAGTCTCCTTAGTAAATGGTGCTGGGATAATTGGATAGTTACATGTAAAAGAATAAAACTGGACCCATATATCACACCACTCACAATAATTAACTCAAAATAGTTTAAAGACTTAAATATAAGACCTGAAACCATGAAACTCTTAAAAGAAAACATAGATTATAAAGCTCCTTAACGTGGGCTTTGGTAATTATTTTTTGGATATGACACTTAAAGCAGAAGAAGGAAATGAACGATTGGGACTAGAGCAAACTGAGAAGCTTCTGCAAAACAAAAGATACCACCAACAAGGTAGAAAGACAAACTACAGAACTGGAAAAAATATTTGTAAGCCATATACCTGATATGAGGTCAATACCCAAAATATATAAAGAACTAATACCAGTCAATAGAACAAAACACAGACGTATCCAAAGGGTCCACTGATAGATAAATGGATAAAGAAGATGTGGTGTGTGTGTGTGTGTGTGTGTGTGTGTGTATAATGAAATATTACTCAGTCATAAAAAAGAATGAAATCTTCCCATTTGCAATGGCATGGATAAAGCTAGAGAATACAATGCTAAGTAAAATAAGTAAGTCAGAGAAAACAAATATCATAATTCCACACACATGTGGAATCTCAGAAACAAACGAGCAAAGACAAAAGAGACTGAGAGAAAGAAATAAATGGAGAAATGGACTCTTAGGTTACCAGAGGGGAGGTGGGGGAGTGGGGTTGTGAAATAGGTGATGGGGATTAAGGAGGGCACTTGCTCTGATGACTACTGGTGATGTATGGAATTGTTGAATTATGATATTGTATATCTGAGACTAATATAACATTGTATATTAACTATGCTGGAATCAAAATAAAAACAGTAAAAAATCCTATCCTATTTCTTAAAAAAAAAAACAAAACAAAACACAAATAACCCAATTTAGAAATGAGCAAAGGACTTGAATAGACATTTCTCCAAAGAAATATAAAAGGCTAATGGGTATCTGAGATATCACCCCATGCCTGTTTGAATGGCCATTATCAAAAAGACAAAAGGTAAATACTGGCATGGATATGGAGAAAAGGGAATCTTTGTGCACTGTTGGTGGGATTGTAAATTGGTACAGCTACTACAGAAAACAGTATGGAGCTGAAGACTGGCTAGTTCAGTGGTTAAGCATCTGTCTTTGGCACAGGTCATAATCTCAGGGTTGTGAGATCAAGCCCTGCATTGGCTTCCTGCTCAATGGGGAGTCTGCTTCTCCCTCTCCCTCTGCCTGCCACTCCCCCTGTTTATTCTCTCTCTATCTCTCTTTCTCTCTGTCTCTCAAATAAATAAAATAAAATAATTTTAAAGAAGGAAAGCAGTATGGAAATTCCTCAAAATATTAAAAATAAAAATACCATATGATCCACGAATTCTATTTCTGAGAACATATCCTAAGGAAACAAAAGCACTAACTTGAAAAGATACCTGTATCCCCATGTTCGTAACAGCATTATTTATAGTAGCCAAGACATGGGAACAACCTAAGTGTCCATCAAGGGATGAACGGATAAAGAAGTTGTAGTGTATGTATATCTCAGGGAATATTATTTGGACATAAAAAATGAGGGAAGTTTATCATTTGTAACAACATGGATGGATCTTGAAGACATTATGCTAAGTGAAATAAGTCAGATGAAAAAGAAATACTGTACAATCTCACGTGTGAAATCCAAAGCAAAACAAAACAAAACAAGAACAAAAGCACGTAGGGGCACCTGGGTGGCTCAGTCGGTTAAGTGTCTGCCTTCAGCTCAGGTCATGATCCCAGAGTCCTGGAATCAAGCCCTACATCAGGCTCCCTGCTCAGCAGAGAATCTGCTTCTCCCTCTCCCTTTGTCCTTTTTCCTCCCCCACCCCAAGTTCCCTTGCTCTCTCAAAAAAATAAATAAATAAATAAATAAATAAATAAATAAATAAATAAATAAATAAAAACATAGAAAAAGAGACCAGACTTATGGTTACCAGGGGCAGAGGATGGGAAGAGCGGGAATTGGAAGAAGGTGATCAAAAAGTACAAACTTCAGGGCACCTGGGTGGCTCAGTGGATTAAAGCCTCTGCGTTCAGCTCAGGTCATGATCTCAGGAGCCTGCTCCTCCTCTCTCTCTGCCTGCCTCTCTGCCTACTTGTGATCTCACTCTGTCAAATAAGTAAATAAAATCTTTTATTTTTTTATTTTTTTTTTAAAGATTTTATTTATTTATTTGACAGAGAGAAACACAGCCAGAGAGGGAACACAAGCAGGGGGAGTGAGAGAGGGAGAAGCAGGCTTCCTGCCGAGCAGGGAGCCTGATGTGGGACTCGATCCCAGGTCTCCAGGATCATGACCTGAGCTGAAGGCAGTCGCTTAACCAACTGAGCCACCCAGGCGCCCCTAAATAAAATCTTTAAAAAAAAAAGTAATGTCTATAGTTAACACTGCTACACGATATATAAGAAACTTAAGGGCGCCTGGGTGGCTCAGTGGGTTAAAGCCTCTGCTTTCAGCTCAGGTCATGATCTCAGAGTCCTGGGATCCTGGCCTGCATTGGGCTCTCTGCTCAGCAGGGAGCCTGCTTCCTTCTCTCTCTCTGCTTGTCTCTCTACGTTCTTGTGATCTCTCTCTCTGTCAAATAAATAAAATAAAATAAAATAAAGAAAATAGCAAAGTTGCCAGTTTAAAAAAAAAAAAAGAAAGAAACTTAAGAGAATAAATCCTAAGAGTTTCACCATAAGGAGATTTTTTTTTTCCTTTTCTTCTTTTTTTTTTCTCTTTTTATTGTATCTATATGAGAAGATGGATGTCAGCCAATCCTGTTGTGGCAATCATTTCACAATATATAAAAATTAAACCATCATGTGATATGCCTAAACTTATACAGTGAGGTAAGTCAATTACTCTCTATTTACATGCCTGAATCTAGTCATGGTATTTATGCATATGATTTGTTTATTATATAGAAAGAGATGTTCTCTTCTGCCAAGTTTTTGGGGAACATTAATCAGATTCATTAATTACTAAACATATGGCTTACACCTGAAATATTTTGTCTGAATTGGGGGCTGAATTTTAAGAGGCACGTTGACAAACTAGAGTACATTCATAGAGTGACCAAGATTAATAGTGGTAATAAAATATATTTTTAATAATTAAAATAATATTTAAGAAAAGAGTTTACTGAATCCTGAGCCAAGCATGTCACATGGGTTGTTACTATTAACCCTTACAATCATTCACTGTTGGCATGCAAGGAGTGACTGCGGTCACATATCAAGCCCTGACGCCAGACCCTGAGCTTTTGTCCACTCACGGTAGAGCGAGGAGCCGGGGCACCATCACATCAAGGAGCAGTGGAAGAACTGAGTGTCTGTGCTGATGGAGGAAAGAACTGGGACCAATGGAGACAAGTTACCAGATGGAGATTTTTATCTCCATAAAACAAGGTGCTCCTGTTCTTAGAATTGAACATTCAAAAAAAAGCTGCAAGACTCTTTTTTAAGGAATGGTTGAAAGATTTCAACTCTAAGTTATGTTGAATCTATGATGTGAGCAAAATAGAACAAATAACCAAGTTGTTGATTTCATGTCTACTTGCTATCAGAAAAACAAAAGAAAAAGTCTCTAAAAACATTAAAAATAATAACAAAATAAAAGCCTCAAAATTCCAATAATTTTTCTTAAAAATTGAGTCTGAAGCAAATGTCAGATGGAGCTTCAGCGTCTCAGAATAGATCCATTCTTGTTACTTGTTCTTTGGAACTACATAATCTTTAGGTCTAAGATTTAGCTTCCTACCACACAATGTCGTTCTAAGGATTGAATGGGTTGATGTATGTAGAGGGGCTTTATAATGGTTGAATATCATACAGGTATGAGGGATCAGTGAACAGAAACACAATGTATTCTAAGTCCCCCTGATTTTTTTTTCTATATAATGATACAAGTCAGCCTTTAAAGCAGCCGATTCAAGCGGACATCTGTCTGGTAAATACGGGCATATAAATATTGCCATGGCACATATATTTTCATTGGCTCAACCAGTACTTACTGTAATTGGTGCTTATGTGTGTCAGTTATATGCCAGGTGTACAGGAACGGTTACTATACAGTATTACCTTTCAGGACTAGCATAAAAATAAATGACTGCATTTTAGAAAAATTAATGCTAACTGATAGAGACATGGTGTGAAAAAAATTGAAATGAAATGAAATCAATGACCTGTTTTAAAGGTGCGAGGCTGACTTTACAAAGCACTTCTTCACCGTTTACATAAGCACCAGCAGTTACACCTTACATCACTCTAAAGAGGTCCGTATGGACTTCACTTGTCCTACAGAATCTACACATATCGCTACTAAATCACTCACACATCATAAAACAATTAGCCTACTGGTGGAAATCCTGAAGCTAAGGTCTTGTGCATTCTCACTTTTGCACTGCCTCATCTCCATCCATGGTTAAATGTATGATCCAAGGGCAGGAGAAAAGCTTTACAAATAAAATTTTGCCCCACAGAAGTTCCACACTGAGCAATGCCTTTGGTTGCATCTTAGACTGGAGTAGGGTGTCATGTCAATGAAGGGAAAAGAAGCCATGGTCCTTAGGGGTTGACATATTTAATGCCAATTCAGTCTGTAAGATGAGCTTGGGGAAGAACAGAGGAGGTAGCAGAAGTGTCCAAACCTTACCATGTTGTCCCGCTGTTCATGACCACAGAAGATGGGAGACAGATTTTTTTTAAAAAATTTTATTTATTTATTTGGCAGAGGGAGAGAGAGATCACAAGTAGGCAGAGAGGCAGGCAGAGAGAGAGGAGGAAACAGGCTCCCTCTGAGCAGACAGCCCCATGCGGGCCTCGGTCCCAGGACCCTGAGACCATGACCTGAGCCAAAGGCAGAGGCTTTAACCCACTGAGCCACCCAGGTGCCTGGGAGACATATTTTAAAGCTTTGTCAAAGCCCAGTCAGCACTAATCTTCAACATGTGGGACGGTAGCAGCAGTGGGCTAATCATGCCACTCCTTACCCAAGACTCAGAAGCACAGTAAACAGGAATAAGTGACAGGGAAAGTGTCTGTTGGTCTCCCCTATTCTTATTTTGTATGGAAAACCCTAGAGTTAGTGCAGATACCTTTGAAAATGAATAAATCTATAAATCAATGACTCAACAGGAAAAAAGGAGAACTCACATTTCCTGACTTTGACCATCATCCTATGCCAAGCAGAAACATTATTAATGCAAACTGATGTTGACCGTGTGCCAGTTTCTGTATTAAGCATCGCATTTCACAGTTGTGACCTCACTTAAACCTCACAACAGCCTCCCTGTGTAAGAATTCTGCCTGGGTTTGCAGGTGAGAGTACTTTCCCACAGTTAGGAAAGAGGGTCGATTTGGAATTCAAAACCCTATCTCCTCATGCAAAACTCCATTCTTCCTACTATATCAGAGAACACAAAGGGTTTCACAGAAAGGGATGTGGGAAAGAATTTTTATGAGAACTTGGCAGTCACGTGGTGAGTTGGGAATAGAGTGATGAGCAAGATAGACAAAGTCCCGTCCTCGTGGAACAATTAGGGAAGACAGAGACTGCACAGGTAATAAAGAAATGGAGAAGATCATTTTATTGACTTACAAGTATCATGGGGAAGATGAAGGAGGGTGCCACAAGAAAGGGAGCAGTGGTGCTCCTTCAGCCAGAGTAGGAAGAGGCTTCTTGGAAGAGGAGACATTTGAAGGAAGACTAAGGAAAAGGGGCAGCCATGCAAAGACCCAGGAGAAATGGATCTTAAGAAGAGCTTGCTTCTTTTGGAAACAAAAAAGGGAAAGAAAATGGAGAGGTAGCCTGGGAAATAGGTAAGTCCAAACTGTGATGCCTCCTGGCCATGCTAAGGAATTTGGAGGCTGTTCGTGGTGTATGGAAATCCAGTGGGGGGAGGAGGGGGGGCTTGTGCAGAGCCATGGCCTTACTCTGGCTCCAGGTGAAGGAAGTGGTTTTGAACAGTGAGAGCACCTACGAGGCCTTTGCGGTGTTCCCGGGGTGGGGTGCTGGTGTCACAGACTACGTTCCTAGCTGAGGAACTGCTGAGTGTTTTCAGAATCCAAATCTATTTGTGAGGTAGCGCTGACAAAACTTACTACTGGATTGGACATGGGATGGGAGGAAAAAATGAATCTCTGGGCTGGGTGGATGGTGAGGAAGGCCTTAGGATGGGATGGCTGAGGACCAGGACCTCCCATTGGAAGGACAAGGGCTGTGATATTTAGGATCTTACAGACAACTCTGAATGGATGTGTTCTAAAATGTTAGGGGACCAGAAAGCACTGTAAATCACAGTAGGGAGAAGTCATCATTTTTAAAACATAAAGAACAAAGAATAGAAAGCATGCCGGGGGGCACCTGGGTGGCTCAGTTGTTAAGCATCTGCCTTCAGCTCAGGTCATGATCCTGGGGTCCTGGGATTAAGCCTGCATTGGGCTCCCTCCTCAGCAGAGAGTCTGATTCTTCCTCTCCCTCCCCTCTGTTTGTGTTCTCTCTCAAATAAATAAATAAAATCTTGAAAGAAAGGAAGAAGGAAAGAAGGGAGGGAGGGAGGAAGGGAGGGAGAGGCAGGGAGGGAAGAAGGAGAGGGAGGGGAGGAGAGGAGAGCAGAGAGGAGAGGGGAAGGAAGAAAGGGAAGGGAAGGAAAAAGAAAAAAGGGGAAAGGAGAGGAAAGGAAAACAGGATCTTTCCTACCCATCTTTCATCATCTGGCTCAGCAACAACTGTCTTTAAGTCCCGCCCTCACTCCCAGATCAAATCACCATTTCTCCGTTCTACAGCACTCTTTTGATATGTTTACTATAGGACCCACTTCATTCTGTCCTGCATTTCTAATTGTTGACCTGCTTATCTCCCCTGCTCAATTGCAAACTTGTTTGAAAGTATGGAGGTGTTTTGTGTTTTTTTAACCTTTGTGTCATCTGCACCTTGAGCACAGTGCTTTGCACATAAGAAGCATCCTAGAAACTTAGCTGGCTCCATCATTCCTAGTAAGTCATACATTTACACAATCCAGACTAGTCATAACAAGTACTTTTAGACAGTTACACTTTAATACTAGGAAATTCTTTTTATCTCTTAGATGCACTCTTCCCCCAAACTCTGTGGTCTGGGCAAAATGAATGTCTTTCATCCTTTGATTTTTCCATGACTTCTCTTATCTCTGGCTTTGGCCCTGCTTTTCTGCTGCCTGGAACACTCTTCCTTCACCTCCTTCCTCTCTTTCTCCAGCCAGTTTCTACTCATCCTTTGCCCTAGACATACTCTCTTGCAAGAAGCACTCTCTGACCCTTTGTATGCCCCAGGCTGGGTTGGATGTCCCACTGCTCTTTTGTTCTACCACAGCCACTATACTCATCAACTCCCTTGTAGATAGTAATTTTTTCCTCTCTTATTCTGGTCTATAAGATCTGGAAATTTAGAGCCTTACTTGTATTATTCATGATTGTATCTTCAGGGATATAATAGAGCCTGGCACATGCGTGGGATGAATATGTAATCTTTAATTTTTTTGTAATATGAAAACATCATTCTCTTAAATTAATGACTTGCCCAAGACCTCACAAGTTTAATGCAGCCCTCTCCAAATCAGGTTGCAAGTGGATTTAATATTTCCTTATTTAGTCAAGAAGAACCACAAACACCATGACAGAGCTGTTGCCATTTTTAACCAATTTTTTTCTTTAAGTAAACTCTACTGCCAGTGTGGGGCTTGAACACCGGACCCCAAGATCAAGACTCAAATACTCTACCAGCTAGCCAGTCACCCCCAGTGCTTGCCATTTTTTTAAATGGAGAGAGAAGATGGATATTCACATTACTGGGGTTTAACTGTATTACTAAATAATGTAAATGAGTGAATGGTGGTTTCTGAGTCATACTTTATGTAATCAAAGGGAATTAGTAGATATCTACTTTTGGGTTAACTAGTAGGATAGAATTTATTAAATGTCATGCTAGAAAATACACTATGAGCAGGTCAGTAAGTGAAGAAAGGAAGGCTATCTTCCAAAGCCAGGAATAAGAGAGACGGTCATGTCTTTGACCAGCAGTGGTGATACTTAATAAATGTGGGTCTCAGGAAAGGTCAAATCATAAAAGCCTCTTATGCAGCTGAAAAAAATAGTTGCTCAAGAACTCAAGAGTATGCACAAAATTTATCCTTTGATATATCTATTGAAGTGCTTCTTTGTTGTTTTAGAAATGAATTTAACATTTGCTGTCATTTTTACCACAATAAGAATAATAACCATACAAATATAAATGAGGTTCTGAGGTAGCACCCATTTCTAGACCCTGTGGCTTACAAAACTATTGCAAGATTAGTGAAATGAAGTAAAATTGCCCTTTCTATTCTCCAAAATCATATTTTCTTATGGAGAAGTCAATTTTAACAACTATAACTTGGATTGAAACCAGTTCTCTCTCTCTCTCTCTCTCTCTCTCTCTCTCTCTCTCTCCCCCACCCCGTGTGTGTGTGTGTGTGTGTGTGTGTGTGTGTGTATCCTATTAGTTACTAATCCATCTATGCAACATTCATAGGCTCTCCTACAATCCCTTCTTGGGACAATTTGCAGTGTCATAAATAGAGAAAACCATCAACATCTGTATTTGCAATTTGTCTCGTTATAATTTGCACCAAGTATGTGGAGCTTCATTCTATCTGGCACACTATAATAAAAAACAAAAATCTCAAACTAGAAGCAAACACAAAGGGGCTAAATTAAAGTGTCTGTTCATCTATCACTCCACAAGGTGAAGAACAGCCAACAGCTGATCATTCATCTGCCATTTTTTTCATGACCAAAGTAAAAAGAGATAACTCACCTATGAAACAGAGACATATTCGCTGAGAAATCAAGTCATACATTATTGGTATACACCCATGTATGTGAATAAATGTCTTAAAACATACAGCTGTATTTCTATCTGCATATGAAATTTTGAATCCCCTCACCATCATCACCAACACCTCCCCCCGCCTTTTGGGGGAAAGAAAATATTCTGGATAAGTGTTCTTAAATCCTAGCAGGCATGCAATTTTTGAGGATTTACAAACATAATCGCCACCAGATTGATAATCATTTGAGAATTGAGGTACCAGTTTTAAGAAAGGGAAAAAAGTAGAGGAAGCCACCATGGAAATGAGCAGGGAAAGAAATACCTCTTTGCACCATGGAAATACATACACATATACATAACCATACATGTGCAGATTTATAAATGGCAGGCCTTCAAAATAACAGTGGGGGGAAAATGAAATAAAATGCAACTGTTTTGTAAATTAACTCTCAAGGAAAAAGATAATTACATTATTGTATTGACAGGGAGACCTTAGTCACTTTTTTCTCCCATGCAGAATATGGCTTGTTCATATCAAGACACGTCATCACACTTACAAGGTATGTTAGCTGACATTTTCGTAAAAATAAAAAAAGTATTAAAAAATGGAAAGCTGAAAAATTTGATCTAAATGGATACTGAACTCCAGGCCAACGTGTCATTTGAACGCGGCCTGACTTACCGCTGCTGCTAGGAAGCATTGACGTGCTGGGGAGCGGCCAGTATGTGCTCTCGTATCCCACGTCGGGCAGCACGAGAACGCTCCTCTCTTAGAAAATCATATTGTTAAAAATAAGTGACAAAGCTTGAGCAGGCCTTTCAAATCCAGAAAGACATTTGGAGGGACTGAAGCATGCTTATAATAAAACCAGGCTTTCTAAAATAGAGGCCAGAGCTCATGTAGCATCCTCCAAGTAATCACATAAAAATGATTACACAAATTTCCAACAATGAATTCCTTCTGCATTTGCTGAGTGAGCTCATCGGGAAGGTAGGCACATCTTTAGAACCATACTTTTATCTATCAGGCTTTTCTGTGGAGGCTTTATACACATTTGTTTCCTCTTTCTCCCCTGTAATGCTCTTTCTGAACAGATCTTGAGAAGCCCTTGAAATGGAAAACTTACACTTAAAACCAGACTTAGAGCCAGGATCTGCTTCTTGACAATGAAAAAAGAGAAAAAATCATCCAAAACTTTCTTGTCACTATCCCAGCAAATAGCCTATCTATCATAAGAATTGTGGCTCTTGGATAACAGATTAGGCACATCAATAAAATACTGTAAGCACAGTTTGAGACAAATGCCCTGATATCAGGTCAGAGGTGGACCAGGTTCTTATGGAATCCTGAGCATATTTATCACTGGCCAAGCTTCAAACCGAGTTTTAAGTTTTGTCAGACAAGAAAACCTGCTACCAGATGGTGTCGAGATCATTCTCTCTGTGTTAAAACCACACACTTAGGCATAGTCAGTAGTAAAAATCAAAGAGTCCAAACACCAGTACACACCCGGCACCATTCCCACTGCAATACAGGAGGCATCGTTATGATGTGTCTCTTTCCAGTTAAGAAAGCCCACACAACTAACACAGAGTAGACCAGTAACACAATGAACAAATCTAGAGCTGTGAACCATCCCAAGCCAATAGGAAGAGATGGTGTGTTATTCCAAAAAGTACTATTTTTTTTAATTGTTACTTAAATTTTTTTCCAGTGTTCCAAGATTCATTCCCCATTCCCCACACCCAGTGCTCCACGCTTTAGGTGCCCCCAGTACCCACCACCAGGCTCTCCCATCCCTCTACCCCCCTCCCTCCAAGTCCCTCAGTTTGTTTCTGTGTCCAAAGTCTTGTTGTTTCGTTTCTCTCCCTGGATTACTGTACTTCCCATTTACTTTCCTTCTCCCACTGTCCTCCAGGTTACCCCTCATGCAGCCACTTTGGAAAACAGTGTGGAGATTCCTTAAAAAATCAAAAAGTACTATTTCTAAGGGCAAGAGAAAGTTTGGCAGAGGTTCACTCCCTGCCACCCCCACCTCCACCCTGTACCCCCTTCAACTAAATGAAAACATAGTTCATACTGTGAGATGTTCAGTCCCTGTTTATAAAAGAACCTCTCCCCCAAATCATATGGCTAAATTCCATTCTTCAATTAACTTCAAAATGTGGTACAAACATTTGGAAACTCCTCAGATGTGAGAAACCATATGCTATTGGTTCCCAAAGTAATGAGTAAAAGACATAAAGCAACTTTGAGAAGGAGGGTATTTAAATGCCCAGATTCGTGCCTGGGTGGCTCAGTGGGTTAAATCCTCTGCCTTTGGCTCAGGTCATGATCTCAGGGTCCTGGGATCCAGGCCACATTGCATCAGGCTCTCTGCTCAGCAGGGAGCCTGCTTCCTCCTCTCTCTTCCTCCCTCTCTGCCTACTTGTGACCTCTCTCTTTGTCAAATACATAGATAAAAAATCTTTTTAAAAAAACTTCTAGGGGTGCCTGGGTGGCTCAGTTGGTTAAGCAACTGCCTTCGGCTCAGGTCATGATCTGAGAGATCCAGGATCGAGTCCTACATTGGGCTCCCTGCTCGGCAGGAAGCCTGCTTCTCCCTCTCTCACTCCCCCTGCTTGTGTTCCCTCTCTGGCTGTGTTTCTCTCTGTCAAATAAATAAAACATTAAAAAAAAAACTTCTAAAAAAATGCCCAGATTCATAAAATAAACTAGAAAAATGTTATATGTTAGAAAGTGCAAGGAAGCATGTTATTACTAATTAAGTTGTAATATGTTTGCTTTTAAAGAATTTTAGAACATAGAAATTATTGCATTTAACAACATAAGTATTTCTTTAGCTCTCATCTGTTGTGGTATTTCACTGGGTAAAATGGGGGTCTAGGGATCTAGACTCATAATTCTTCTAGCTGTTAAGATGAAAATCCCATTCTCTTTTAAAATGTGGATCTGAGGGGGAACAGATGAATCCTGGCAGTAGGCAATTGTAGGTGTAGATTATCACAAAATGCTGGGGGAAATTCTTGTGTTTGAATCATTCTAGATACCCAGAATATCTAATTAGGGTTCCTCTTCCCCCATGAGTCCTGCCTGCTGCACTGTCAGAGTGAAAGAATCATGTAATTTTAATTATCAGCCTCACCACAGAGCAAAGTTTTCACGCCAGAAAGTGGCCAACTTATAGAACTTTTGGTATTTGGGTTCATTTCCTAGAAAACCATCACTTTGGGTAGGGCTCTATTTCTCCACACCTCAGTGGAGCACAATAAAGATTTTATTTTATGCTCCAATAATTATTGGCAAGAGAATGGTGCCTCCCTCTGTCATCACACAGGAAAAAACCCCTGAAGAAGATCCCAGGGAATTGGGAGGATGGGGTAAAGTGAGGTCACTACTGGCAACAAGAAAACCATCCAGTCTTTGAACACAAAGATTGTAAATGTCTACTGTTTTTCAAACTTATTATTTTTGGCAGGGTTGCATATGTTCTCTGTGCTCATTCCACGAATCTGGCTGATTATTATTCCAATCACCAGAGGAAGAGAGAGTCACATTAATTTGTAGTAATTAATAGCACTGATGCATTTGACAGCGCATGTTAACAAGCCTCTTTGATTGTTTGGATCTCTAACTGCGGCCCTTCTTGTTTGCATCACCTCCAAGGAATTCATAATATCAAAGCTTAACGGTATCTGATACTTGTCAAAATGCAATTTATAAAAGTTTAATTCTTTTATTGATTTAGTTTGGTTTTGATGCCTGCAGAGTCAGCTCCCTTGACAGAACTTAGCGGATTCAAATGCTTGTCACCAGCTCGGCCTCCTTTTTGCAGGGAACAATTGCCATAGGCCAAGCCAACAGGCATGGTTTAATTGCCATTAATTAAAAGCATAAATCTCTTTTTTCTTCAGTTGCTCTGCTCTTAAAGGGGGCTGCACATATCTCTCTTTTCCTGTGTTTGTCAGAACACCTTCTGGCAAGCAAAGTTAACCCATTCCATCTTTCTAAGTACTTTCTGGGGTAATCTTTTGAAGCATTGCTCTTATGATCTGATGTGAAATGCATGTGGTTCGGTGATATTTAACAAACTGGATTTCTTCTTTATTGCAGTATAATGAGGTCAAATGAATCCCTCCATGGGTTGTATACATGCTTAAATGGTTTTTGCATCAAATTCTTTTTGACAGCAAATAAAACAGCAGCCAAACAAAACATCAGCTACTTAAAATTAGACGGGAGGGGGGACTGGATGAGAATGGGCTTTTAAAACAAAACACATATATGCTTTTTAATGTGAGGTGCAAGTAACCTTCCAACAAAATAAATCTGCCTGGTCATTTTCAGATTGGAAGCAATTAGTGAGATTCTTGAGATAAGGGAAGTGCTGAGCTTAACAGAGCCCAAATGATTATACAGTAAATATTATTCCAGCTCCGTTTACCTTCTAGTATTATCATTAAGTCTATTTCATTTAGAAGGGACCTAGTGATGTTGTGAGCAAGGTAAAAATAATGAGGAGAACTCATCGCTCACTTTGATGGGGGAAGGTAAAAAGGGTGGGTGAAGTGGGTAGGCTCTTTTTATTATTTTTTTTTTTTTACTTGCCCACAATTATCCTATGAAATGAT